>CAUYPK010136535.1:0-169545 GCA_963574355.1 Loris lydekkerianus | reverse complement strand
GCAAAGTATCCCAGGAATGGAAGAAAAAGTATCCAATGTACTCAGCCCTACTATGAAGCTAAACTATAGCTTTCACATGAAGGCTATAACCCAACTATACCACAAGAATATGAGGAAAGGACCAAGGAAGGGGAAGGGAGGAGGGAGGTTTGGGTGGAGGGAGGGTGATGGGTTGGGCCACATCTATGGTGCATATTTTTATCTATAATTAAAAAAAAAAAAAGAAAGAAAAAAAAAAGTGGCTGGTCTTTTAACTTAGGTACAAACATATTAATAATACAGAATATTAATTTTCTATATATTTTTATTCATTAAAATTCAATTTTGTTATTTAATTGCTCTTAATGGATAAGCTAATTAAAGAGTAAGTTAAAGGACAAATTAAATTTATGTCTATTAATCTGGAAGGAATATGCTTATATATTTTTTAAATTAAGAAAAGCAAGTCTGAGCCTTTTTTCACAAAAAGTTAAATATTTCTCCCCACATTTTTTTTATACATTTGTATATGTCAATATTAGTATCACAATGGAGGGGGGCTGAAAAGTATAGGGGAGGTATGAGAAGAGTACTGCTGTATCTTTTCATTGTTTGTGGTAAACTTATGCTACTTTTGGAATTTTAAAGAGAAATTCAACAAATGAAAGAACGAGATAACTTTAAAATAAATCACATAAGCAGTTCAATAAGAAAAATATATAAACAGGAAATTGGCAAAAAATATAAAAAGATATTTAACCTTGTTTGTAATTGTAAATGTAAGTGAAATTAAAATTCACTTTTCGAATCTCAGATTGGCCGATTTGAACACCTCCACATACTACAAGAAGTGTTCCCATCCCCAATACACCCTGAGTAAGTCAGAACAGCTCAAAGTCTAAATCAAATATGCAGTTATATCCTTTTCATATTCAAATCCCTTATTATTTGGGTTGTGGTCAGAGAACCTGAAACAGAAGTGTACTGAGTAACTCTGGAAAATGTTTCTTTCTCTTTGCTGTTCTTTTCTTTTTTTTTTTTTTGCAAAAATGGACAGCTCCTAAGTTCTTGGTAACGATGATGACCTGCTGAATCAACCAAACCCACAACAACTCACCTCTGGTCTTCTCATTTCCATGACCAACTCTTAGCTGGGCATTCTCTTATCTGCAGTCAAAGGCATCCTGTTATTATTATTTTTTTTAATTTAATGTATTTATTTATGAGCTCAGTGCCCATAGCTCAGTGGTTAGTGTGCTGGCCACATACAGCATGATGTTTTGATATATGCATACATTGTTAAATGACTACTACAATCAAGCTAATTAGCATATTCATCATTAAAAAAGGCATCCTGTTAAATGTAATATCCCATGTTGAAGAAGGTGTGGAATACCAGGGACTCAGTGATATAGGTGGTAGAATTACGATCGAAGACATCCTCTTTAGGGGATAATTTGGCAAATCAAGCACACTTAAAACATTTTTTAAAAAATAGCAGAGCAGTTCCAGTTTGGGGAATTTATCTGACTGTTATAGTCACAGGTGAGCACAAAGATATATGTGTAGGATGTTCATGGAAGCTGTGGGTGAAACAGCAGAAGACTGATCCCAATCTAATAATCATCAGTAGGGGAAAGGTTCAATAAATTATTTTTTATATGAAATATTATGCAGCCCTTAGAAAGATTCATGGGTGAACAAAAAAGCCAATCTGCACATTGTACCATTTTTCAAAAGTTACATAAAGTGTGTATAAAAGTGTTTCTAAGTATACAGCATGCTGTGCTTGGGTTATGATTCTATATGCATAGACTTTCTGGAATTTTGGAAGGATAAAGAAAAACTATTAACCATGGCTGTTTCTAGGGAGGGGAGCTGAGTGTCTGAGACAGAAATAAGAGGACCATTTATTTATTAAAGGACTAGTATACATGATCTAACATACTCATTCCAATTTTTGTTTTAATTAGTTAATACATAGGCTCAGCACCCTTAGCTCAGTGGTTAGTGTGCTGGCCACATACACCAGGGTTGGCAGATTTGAACCCTGTGCTGGCCTGCTAAACAACAATGAAAACTACAACAAAAAAATAGTCAGGTGTTGTGGTGGGCGCCTGCAGTCCCAGCTACTTGGGAGGCTAAGGCAAGAGAATCCCGTAAGCCCAAGAATTTGAGGTTGCTGTGAGCTGTGACACCACGACACTCTACCGAGGCAAAATAGTGAGACTCTGTCTCAAAAAAGAAAAATTAATTAATAGACAAAACATTGAGGGGCGGCACCTGTGGCTCAAAGGAGTAGGACGCCAGCCCCATATACCGGAGGTGGCGGGTTCAAACCCAGCCCCAGCAAAACACTGAAAAAAAAAAAAAAAGGATAAAAAATTTAGGAGGATATATTATGTCTTGGGAATGTACCTTGATTAAAAAGACAGCGCAAAATAGAATGGGGCTGGAACCCAGTCAGGTGCGTCAAGTTGGAGTCTGAGAAAGAGCACAGCCAGAGTCTTGGGGGCAGGTAACTCAGTTCTGAGGCCTCGTTCTGTGCGTGAGCATGTAGAGGAAACCAAGTTGGTGCTGGGAAGGCAGTTACAGGAAGAACAGTTTGCTGGGGAATGAAACTCATGGTTGCTAGCCTGGCAGGCCTAGAGCTCCATGACTTGGCAAACTCAAGAGTGATAGAAAAACTGGCTCTCTCACAGCTGCCTGCTGACACAGGCCACTTGGAAATAGGCAGCTATGAGATTCAGAGCCCTACAGCGTTCTTTGGAGTTAGCAGAACTGTGATCCACTCCTGGCAAAGCCACTTGCATCATCTGTGGCCTTAGGCTCGTACTTATTATGAAAATTTTATTTATTTATTAAAAATTATTTTAGTTTTTCCTGAAAAGAAGTATCTTTTTCATTTTTCTGATAATAAAAAGTATGCCTACTTGATCCACAAAAACTTAAACAAAACAGAAATATGTGAAGTCGAAAGCAAAACTCCTGCCTAGGCCTCTTAATTTTTCTCCTCTGCTTCCTGCCCCAGACTGATCATCACTGTTTATGACTTCACCTGACTTCCTTCCACATTTTAATACACGTATAAACATATCTAATTATTTAATAGAAATGGGATCCAACTGTACATTTTCTCTTCCCTGTGTAGGCAATATGGAATCAGCAACATCTTTTGTAAAAGGTAAGGTGATAAATACTTTAGTTTTTATGAACCTCACTGTCAGTCCTGGTTACTGAACTTGCTATTGTGGCAAGAAATCAGCCATAACTACATAAAAAAAAAATGGGCATAGCGGTGTTTCGATAAAACTTTATTCAGAGTACAGGCAGCAAGCTGCATTTCCCTTTGAGACCTCGTTTGACAACACCTAATATGCTTAAGTCCATTTTATCTTTTTTGCTGGATGCTTAGTACTCCATTGTACTCCATTGAATGGGTGAATCAGCTCACTTCACGAATGCCCCATTGACAGATATTGAAAGCTGTTTTCGCTAGAAGCTCTCTTCACCCTGTGCTGCTTATCCACTGGCTAGAGGAGCTGATGCCTCTCTCCCAATGGCGTTCCACGAGCAGTGAGATCACATGCCTCGTGAAATGCTCCCTGTTCCACCTGAGTCCTCGGGCTTTCCCCAGCCGAGCTGAGGTGCAGTCCCAAGCCTGTTTAAACCTCCGGACTTGTTATTGTATTAATAGTATGTAACTGAATGAAACAACATGTTAACTAGAGAAACAGCACTGCAGGAAAGAGAGCAGTGATTCTATTAGAAACTAAGTTGATTCTTTTTTGAAAGACTTGATGAAGGTAATTGGAGTTTAAAAGAAAATCTCTCAAAGTAGGTACAGATCATTACCACAGAGGGAAAACCAAGGTGCTTAGATTGGGCATTGAGGTGAAGGTGTTAGCTCCCTAGAAATAGCAGGCCCAGTAGCCAGGTTGAGTCACTCCATGATTCTCAGACGCTGGACCGGGTGGCGGATGCCCCATAGTCCCACCTTGCTCAGTCCTATTTTCCAGATCTCTGGGACTTTATATCTCTGACTTAAGCCTACGGTTTCATCCTCTCCGAATGTGAGAGGTCAGTGAGCATGAGATTCTACCTCTCCTCTCCCAGGCCTGGTCCAGTAACATTTTAAACAGTGCTAAGTCAGTATTTACATTTTGATGTCCTACATGCTTTATTTCCTTAGCACACTGTCTGTTCTGTTCCCCCTACATTTTTTCTCCCAGGCAGAATCTATCTTATCTGACATTGCAAAGCAGTTAACATTGATTCTGGTGAATGGTCTACTTTTATTTTTGCTACAGGGAGATTTTACTGCAAATTCACATATATTGTTTTCCCAACAAATGGAAAAATATGTTCCACATTCATCGCGCTGGGACTGCCGAGCCTGCTATTTTGTAACTCACTGTCTCATCTCTTTTATTTGCCTTCTCTGTCACTGTTGATGTTTTCCTAATACTTCATCCTTTATGCAGACTCCTTCCTTGGAGCCGAATTTGGCAGTGGAGTTTGCCTAACTAATGGGGACCATATGCTCTGCAATTACATTCCCCAACAACACTCAGATTTGTTAGCAAATATTGGAGAAGGCAAGTTGAGAAACTAGAACACAAAGAACTGTCAGGAATTGGCACATTCTGACAGGTAAACCTGCGTTTGCTGACCCTGGGGAGTGAGTTCTGGTTCAGGCTGGGCTGGTATTGACTTCAGTTGAAGGAAGATTTGTTTTTGAAAGTATCAATTGGTGGATTGTTCTTCAGATAGCTGAGCCCTCTCTGATGTGTTCCCAGTGGCATACTGTACTTACCCCTATAGATCAATTTTTCATACGTGACCATTACCTGTTTATTTGGTTGGTCCCAATCCCTCCCCACCCGGAGAACTAGAATCCTGGAATCGTGGCATTCCTCACTGTTATATCCCCAGCTCCCAGAAGAAGGCTTTTTCCCTTTCTCCAAGTCCTTCCCTTCCTCGAGGCTAGACCAGCTAGCCCAGCTAGCTAGCCCACCCTCTGGAGTCCATTCTCCCCCAAAGAGTTCAAACTCACAGTGTTATGAAAAAGGCATAAAGCATGACCCCACCATGGCAGCATTGCTTTGTAAGGGGTCTTTTTTGCCTTGAGTTAAACTTTTGTTTATTGCCCTGTTGGGGAGTGAATTTGGGGGCAAGATGAGTCAAACCTTTGGCAGATCATCCTGGGTTTTGATAAGCTAAATACAAGGATTTCAAAGGAGTGTTGTTTCTCTGTGCCAATGGCAAGAAATTGTAACTAGCCCGAGAGTAGGTGGCTGGGGAGATCCAGCTTTCAAGCCCAGGACAAGTTGCACATTTCTTTAGAAGCCTGCTTGCTGGAGCCTCCTGCAGAAGCACGTGTCCTGCTCTCCATGCTGTGGCCCTGTGGGCTCTCTCAGGCACCACAGCTAAACACAGCAGCTCTTCCTCTCTCTTGCTGCCGACTGTGACTTTGGCCAGCACCCACCGAGTATCTGCCCAGAGACGTGGGGTTCTGTTAGCACTTGACACTGAACAGATAAGTCGATGGCTCCTATCAGGCCACAGCTTTGCCTTTGTCAGACAGTGCGCGTGTGAGTGTGCAAAAGAAGCCTGATGGGGACCAAGGGACCTTGCCACCATCACCGCCTGCCCACACCCCCCTGGCCATGTGACTGCTACAAAGACAAAAGAAACACTCCTTGTTTTAGAACACAAATACATAAATTTTTAATCTGCGAAAAATACAAAATGAAACCATGTACAAGTTATGTACAAACTTCTTTTTACAAGACGAGAGTTATCACTGGTTGTTACAGATGACAGAGTTGGGTAGATCATTTCGGAGCACCAGCATTATTCTCTTCTTCAGTTCCTATTAGGTCCTAGTAATTAATCATAATCAAAACCGCAATACCAACAATCAAAAGATTGAAAGATGAATTAGCCACGCTCGTTTTCCTTAATGAACATGTAGGCTGACCTCTGCTTTTGTGTGTGTGTGTATACAGTTTTTTTCTTTGTCCCCTGAAGAAACCTCGAGTGCAGGTTTTGGTCTTAAGTGGAGGGAGGTTGCTTTTCAGCATGTGGGTGGTGGGATGTGGGCCAGAGATTTTAAGCAAGAGTGATTGTGCCACGTGGGAATTGAACATTTTTAACTGTGATTTCCCAGCAGATCTTGGTTTATGTTTGAAATGTTACAGTTCTAGTCAAAGCCTTCTGGGGCTGCGTTCAGCGGAAGGAAGGGGAGGAGAGGGCACTGCTCTGGGGTGATCAGGGTGCTGGTTTAGTGTGGAATTGGGGCTCAGGCCACCTCATTGGTGGGGCTCCCTTCCCTGCTAGCTGCCTTCACTCACTGACCCTGGATCCCAGGGGAGGGGAGCTCTGGGTCGCCCTGGCAGGCGTGTGCCGGTGCCTGGTGTACATTTCCATCTAAGATTCCAACAGCAGGGCCCAGGACTGCTTCCCAATGAGGCACACTGGGGGCTTGGTGTCCCTTCCATCCCTGTTCTGCTGAATATCAAAGTAAAGGAGAGGAAACACAGAAGTCCCAGGAGGATGAATAAACCAAAGGAAATCTTTCTGAATTTCAAAATCTATCTAGAAATAAGATCTGTTTTCACCTGGCCCAAACATCTCTCCTCACACTGCCTGCCAGAAAAGCCACCAGAGCAAAGTGATCATAGCGTTTATTTCCAGAACTCCGAACCAAGATGCCAGTGCATGTGCTGCTCAGTGGGGGGTGAGAAACAGCGCAGTGGCAAGAGCAAGGAAATGGTGCGTACTTCAACATCTCGTTCTCGCTTTTGAGTCCCCCAGAAAGAGTGCCAGTCACCCCCCAGAAAGAGTGCCAGTCACCTGCACGTCCTGTCCAGCCTCCTTCCTCCATGGCATCTGAAGTAATACATAGTGGCCCCCTGATCGGGCCTCATGACCAGCTCTGGGTATGAAGACTCACAAGGGAAGTGCCTGCCCTGCTGGTCAGTCCTTTCACTTCTGAGACATCATCACCAATACCCTCCTTCTCCAGCCTCAGAGCCATCCCAGCTGCTCTCTTAAAATTCTCCTCTCTTGTTTCCAACTTTCCTGGTTTGAGAGTGCTCTAGATAATCCTGAACCAACAGTAGCTACTTATTCTTCCCCCCATATAAACTTGCCAACTGATCTTCTGAATCTACATTTGCCCCTTAGGAAAATTCATCAAGGCGCCTCCCGGAAGAACCTCTGTGGGTCTGGCTTCCACACCTCCCGGGCTTAGTGTACCCTCTCCTTAGCTCCGTTTCCCTCACTCCTCTTGGCTCCGAGGCCTTCCCTTAGGGAAAGCTGTCACCTCCTTCCACTGTGGATGAATCCAACACCTCTTAGCTGCCTACATGCATGGCCTCACCTCCACGTGGTTTCACCCTTGAGATCCAGATTATGTGTTTCTCTCACAAAGAGCTTTTTCCAGACTCACAGCCATTGCCCCAACATCCAGCCCCTACAACTCCAACCAAACTTGGACAACTATTACACTCCATAACATTCACTTGCTCTTCAAAACTTACTGAACATGTTAGGTGCAACATCATCAATTAAATGTATGTGTATCTATGTTCCCAATTAGTCAGGGAGGCGGGTATCTTTCTGGGAAAGCCTTACACAGCAAGGAGCACACAGCGGTTACTCAAAAAGGACAGGGAGCCATCAGCAGTTACTGGTTAGCGTCACCTACCCTGCCACACACAAGATGACCCTGCCTTCATACCTGAATGCAGACCCTTTGTTTGACTAATTTACAAATCCTCTTTTCTCTCGAAATCCTGCTCTGCTGAACCACTTCTAACCAGAACATGTTTCCCTAGTTCTAACTCCCACCATATTGAAAGGTGATAGATACTGTGTCCCCAGTGCTTCCTCAGTCCCTAAAGACTCTGGTGGTAGGTTTTGTTTTCCGTTGGATTCTAAGCTGAGAGCAGCACCTGCTCTGCATCCATTTCTCCCCACCCTCATATTTACACATATTTACTGAATGTCCACTGTACTAATATGGGAATTCGTATCTGGCAGTTCCAGCCTATTTGTCTTTCTCTACTATTTGTTGATAATCTGCTTTGTGCTCTTAGTATATTAAGGTATCTAGAAAGTACTATGAGTGGCAGGTTTAAAAAGAAACCTGAATATCTACTGCTACCCTCTAATCTGCTCTGTGAGTCTGTTGCTGGCGTTCTAGTAATTCAGTAGAGTAGGGACGTCTTCTGTCTGACTGTCCCAGGACAGAGAGCAAAATGGGTGAGCATGGTAGGTGGTGTGCGTGGTGACGTAGAGTACGCACCCTTGAGGACCCCGTGCTGCTGGGAAAATACTCAGCTCGGTGTATGCTGTCACAGTGACTTTGAGGAAGAACTAACGTCTCACACCTTTCAACCGCCAAGACACACAGCTATTTCTGCCCATCCCTCTGTTTGTCTGGAAGTTTTAGTGGCTTTCTATGACATCCTAAGTCAGGTTTCAACTGCATAGCTTGACCCTTAGACTATTCGCAAGGTCCAGCAGATGAAATGCCCTTTTTAAAAGTAGTATTATTATACAAATAAATATAAAATGTAGAACTTGGTGGGGAAACATGAAAGGACAAAAGTTCTACCATTTCATTTGTGTTAAGTGTATGATCTTTTGGCCTTGTCAGTACCTTCTGTAGTGTTTTCTTCCTGCAAATAAAAGAGTCATTATTTTATGCCAGACCCTGTACTTGACAGACTTTTCAATGAGATTTTGTCTTTGTTTCCCTCAGAGGTCCTATGCAAGCTTATCGGAGTAGGCAAACCACTCTGTCTATTGCAATTACTTTCCTACAACTGCATTGTGGCCCATTAAGTCCTCTCTCCTAGAAAACCCTCTTACCCCACGTTTCTCCACTTTGGCCACCCATTTCCTATTGAAATGCCTCCAAAGCCCATCAAGCATTATATGCCTCTTCATTCTTCCAGGCCACACAGTTCAAGGCAAGCTCTTCTTCCTTTAACACAAAGCACTAGCTCTTGACACCATATGCATACTCATGGCTCTTAGTATTTAAAATGATGCTTTTATATTTTTTTTCCTTTTCATTCTTTCTTCCCAGATCCTTGATACATGTTCTAAGTTTGGCTTGTCTTTAAATAAAGAATATCCAATCCTTTTTTGTACTAAAATATACAGTAATAGAGGAAGGTGTGGTACCAGATAGGCTAAGTATTCTTTCTCCAACCTAACCAGGAGGGGCTGTGATAGCCTGGAGCTTCCAACTGTTGTAGGTGCTGCTGACCTTGGCCACACAGGCTCTTTTTTATACATGTTTTAAGCAAGGTTACTATAAAAATGGCAACCTAGGCTTTGTGATCTCTTGAGAAATAAAATTAAACGCATTCTCTGAATTGTCTTATTTTTTATGGAAATATCGAAACTATTAACAACTGCTCCTTCTTGGAGGGCAGAATCAGAACAGACTCCACTTAAACAACCAGGATGGCCACCCTGGTACCAACCGGCTGACTGCTCTCTCCTAAACAGATCTAAAGGGCCTCATTACCTCCTCCAATGACCATGGGAACTGTGTGCTGAATCATCTCTGTTGGGTAGGAAAAATATGTCATCTGTGAACATGGGACAAGGAGGAAAGAGTCAGGAAGGTAATTTACCAGAAAGGTTTGGAAGTGAATTCTTACAAAAAAGGTTGTAAGTTTCTTTATAAACAGGGTGAGTCAAATCCTAATTAGTAAAGGCCTGTTGAAAGGACATAGTGACTGGTGGTCTTACTACCATTTCAAAAGCAACAAATAGGAACAGAACAGAAAAATGGACAGAGTCTGCACTGTGCTGAAACTCAGTGTCCAGCTGAAGGGACAAGCTTCATCTCCTGTGGCTCACACACAGTTGAGTGGTTTGCTATTCTGTTTCTCTCCCTTCCCACCTTTCTTCCTCCATGTTGCCCTCCCTTCCTTTAGTGCTCTCTCTGACAATAAAAAAAAAAAAAAAAGATAGTTCAAAATTACATTTATATGAATCTAAATAGGAAAGAGATGGCTAGTTCATTAATGAAAAAAAATTAAATTAAATAGAGGACAGGAAGTGAAGTGAGAAGTAAGAACAGTTACTTCCTGAAGGCCAGATCCATGAGGGGAAACAGAAATGGGGAAAGCAGCAGGAATTTGGGGGTCTGCAGCCTCAAACTACATGCTGGGAATTGGAGATATTGGTTAGAAATGAAGAGATTAGCTGAAGCAGGGCCTTGAACCAAGGAAAAGGGAAGGTAGGGATGAGATTGAGAAGAAAACCCTAGAAATAAGCAGAAAAATCTGACCAATGTGATTCAGGTGTATCTGAATTTTAAAATTTGCATCTCAAACCTGCAGATACTCCAAAGTGAAAAGCACAGGAATTGACCTAACTGGTCTGTGCAGAAAATGTAGACTACATCAAGGTCAGGAGCAATCGCTTGGAGAATGAGGCAAAAGGGAACATTATTCCAGCGCTGGACAAGATTGCCTCCAAAGGCATTGCCCAGGAGAGGCAGCCACTCCCACATTCCCACTCCTATTTAGATTATGTCCTCTGGGATCTGAAAGGGACCTTCCAATCCTCTGGATGAATAGTCCTTGTGTACAAACAAAAATCAGAGAGTTTATAAAACATTTTCAAAGTTCATAGCTACTTGTCTGCAAACATGGCTCCCGAAAACTTGTATTAAACTATAAGTAGGAAGTTGGGCTTTCTCCCCAACATTAAAAAATCCCCAAATTCTGAAGATGTCTCACTTTTCTCTTTCCAACTGCAGCTGAATCATTCTAATTCCAGGTTTACTTCAAGTCTTCAATCAAATGTTTTACACAATACATCACAAGATGCCACGATTCTTGGAAAGAGGAAAGAGCTTCTGAGTGTTTTCCAACATGCTTTAGTCACAATCACTTTTATTTACAATGTTTTATGTTAGTTTGAGGGGATATTCTAAAATACGAAATGGTTGAGACAAAAATAAGTTTTCTCCATGAGAAAGTGATGATGGTGGAAAAGCACTTCCAAGTAGATACTTTTCTGCTTTGTCAACAGCCTGCTAGTGAGACTTTGATTTCCCAAGCACCCAAGAGTCATTAGTTTGTGAAAATGGCTTTTCTGAACCCTACCCAGGGAGGGAAGATCAAAGCCTTATCGTATGCACTGTACGACCATCTTTGGCCTAAGGAGGATGTGGGCAGAAAGACAGTGCCACAGTAGAGACGGATGAGGACTCAAAGCCAAAGAGTTGAACTGATAGAAATAAACCAGGGGGAAGCTCTGACATTCCCTTGAACCCTCCAGTGGTTTAACAAATCTTATTTCTATTTCCATTTCCATTTTCAAATCACCAGGTACCAGTTTTTTTCAAAGGAACCACTATACCATTTTGCTTACTTTCTTTTAAAAATGTACTAGTCCAGAACAATTCATTATGATAAAGGCAAAACAGGATGAGCTTATTGTTGCACCTTAAAAGAAAATGGATTTCTACCAATTTGGTTTTGGGGAGGTATTTTATAAACCAAGGAGCCCTTTGCTATAGGCAAGTATCTTAGCCACTATGATTAAAGTAAAATTAGGTTCAAATCTCTAGCAATGAATGGACTTAAGATAGGGATGGAGTTTGCACTTCTGCTTCTAAACCGCCTTGGTAAGGAGAGAAGGTAGGTAGAGAGGGGAGGGGGAATGGGACACTCAATTTCCCTCTACTGCAAGATCTTTTAGGTGGCCACTATAGCCTGCCAGAGGAGACCAAATGGCTATGACAAATTCAGAGGTGGCTTTCAGGAGCAAGAGTGAAGAGCCCACTGTGGTTCATGAAGGAAGGAAGAGCGTGGCTAGACATGAATGTACTAAGGTGATCCCCAATGCAAAATTATTATGTAAAAGAAGGCCTAGCTTTCAGGAAAGTTGTCAAAATCCTAGCAAGAGATTCTCCCCACAAACAGGTGTGACTTCTGTTGGAAATTGAGAAACATTTATAAGCCTGAATATAGACTGTTGATGTCATTTTGGTCTGTTGTGTAGACTAGTGATTACTTATAAGTAGTTTTTAAACAATCCAATTGGACGCACATTATAGTCACAATACTTTTATAGAACTAATTCTACAAAATGTGAAGACAGAGTAACCACGGTCCGACAAGTCACTGCAGGACAATGCCTACGAGGTGGAAGCATGACTGTAGTGGTTCTGCAGGGAGAGGGCAGAGGTGGAAGCTCCTTTCGTCTACGTTGATAATTGGAGTACTTAGTGGACATATGTTTTCCTGGTGATCTTGCTGCTTTGCTCTGATCCGATTTGCACTACCGTGACTAGATACCACAGGATCATGGCCTAACGAGTGAACGGAATAGATGGCATAGACTTTGGGAGATACTTTGGTTCGTTTGGCTTCTTTAAGTGTCCACAGTTTACATTTAAGAAAATAAAAATCACTATCACAACCATGCTTCTCCAGAGACCCTGATGATCACATCAAAGATTGACAATTTTGAAGCTGAAAGACTTACTAAGTCATTTGGAGCAAAACAGCTGCCAGGCAACTGTACACCACGCATGCAAGTGACGGTAGAACTCTGAGGCATCGTGATTATGTCTGATGGTGAGAAAAATCTCTTGACCACAGCATGAAGTGGCTGATACATTTGATTTCACCGCTGGTAATTTTCCAAGGCATTTTTTAACAGTCTATAATAAGTGCATTCATTGCTTTCCATTTGTTACTATTATTATTATAAATTGTTGTAATAAGTTTTTGTATGTTTTGCCCCAGCAACTGAATAAAGGAAAGTCTACAAGTTAAAATCTGGACAAATGTCACATCTTTGATCATGGACATTTTTTGGCTTTGAAACAACAACTCAGTGAGGAGAATGAATAGCCTCTCATAGCCTATCGTGAAGCGAAACTATTCATCGGTTTTACAAACTTTCAGGCTGAAAGCACTGAGACTTGGGGAGTAGGGGGAAAGGCCACCAGACCCTCTCAAAGTTGAAATTACTTGCGTGGTGGTCTAAAAATACAAACTTAGAAGCACAACAACACTAGGAGTCCCCAGCATTGGAATGACAGAACAGCGTCGTGTGTGCCTCTGGTCCTCGGCTTCCACATTCCAGGCATGCCCACAACCCTCTCCGTGTTCTTAGTCGGCCAAGTAAACCTGACCTGGCAATTATAGAAAACCTGCAAGAAGGTCTTCCCTGGAAGTATGTGGACAAAGGGATGCTAAATACAGAATGAAAACTAAAACTACAAAAATATGACTTTCCACTGTGAAAATAAATAAGTTTCCATTTATTAAGAGCTGGTGTCAATGCAGATCAAAATATACACCCATCCAGGAGAGCAGCAGGTAGTTATCTGCCCCCTTTCTCTTTTTTTATTTTTATTTTTTTCGGATTTACTAAAATACATGTATACATCATTGGCCATTTTAAAATTGCCTTAATAATTCCTTTCCCTTAATCACAACTGATTGTGGCGGTGACCATCATTCTCCTCAAAGAGAAGGAGAGAAGAAAGAGAAATACGTATGAAGGAGTCTGGCCACTTACTTCGATTTTGCATTGTTTAGATAGTGGGAAGATATTTGACAATGAAAAAAAGAAAAAAATATATTTTCTTTCTAATAAATAAAAATAATTAAAAATGCTAGAGGCTATACATGACTGTTTTAGTATGTTCATTAATAAATGAAATCATTTCCTTTTCCAAAATACATGGAAGCAATATTCAAGGCAGACAAAGAGACAGAGCTGTCTACTTTATTTTCTTGCAATTCTGGCTTATCCTAACGTTTCCACCAGTGATTCAGCATGTAAAGGAAGAAAAGTCACGTCACCATTTATGAAGTTTGTCAGGCTTTAAAAAAATAGTTCTGGTCTCCTGGGAGTCAACATTCATCTTCAACTTCTCTGATTGGTGGAATCAAGCTGCTTGTGGATTTATATTGGTTGATCTGGTTAGCCATGTGAGTACTCATGGGCTTGATTTGAATGTTTCTGGGATAGGCATTATCCGGTTCATCTGTAAACCATTTCTTTTCTGCTAAAGGGCAAAATGGATAGAGAACAAGAAGGAGAAATGAGAAGTTTAATTAGTCCTAGGATAAAGCCTTTGGAAAGTTCATTGAAAAATGCAAAAAAGTAATCAATAGAAGCTGACAGTGAGTAATTGCTAAGAGACACAGCGCAGTGTAGGGAAGACCCCAGACCCTGAAACATACCTCTGCTTCCTGTAGCAAGGGATGGACAAAACATACCACTGGGACTTGAAGGTACCAGAGGTGGACCTCAGAGAACAAGGAGGGATTGGAAGATGAACTCTGGCAATGTTCTCTGAAGTTACGTTATTGGCCTGAAAAGCTTTGGAAGGGAGGGATGTGGTGTATATCAGATATTGGGTACCAGCACTTTTCCTGGGGAAAGATTCGTGCATCTTTTGAATTGAGCGGAAGGACACCATCCTTGCTGAAGAGCAAGTCATCTAGAATCTCACCCAGGATGGCCTTCACCAGCATTTACTCGGCTTTGCTCATAATAAACTCACTTAAAGGCATAGCTCCATTCTACCATTCTTCTGTTTCTTTTGCAACCCGTTTTGGGGGTCATAAAGTAAACCCACAGATGTTGCCCGCCAGTGAGAGTGAGCATCTGAATAGCAACCAATGTTGTAAAGACAGTTTTGAGATGAGATGGCTTTTATTTTCAAGCCATGAAATAAAGTTATGAAAAGAGTTCCGAGCGGCAACATCTTAACCTACTATAATAACCCAAGCTGTCGACAAGGGAGCCCGATGGAGTCTTGGCATTTCATTTCCACCCTAAATAGAGAAATGGCTGAACAAGAATGCTGAGTCAGGACATTCGGGGGCTGGCGTGAGAATGAGATGGTCCAGCATGCTCTTAGCAGTGCAGAGCTATTTCATAAGACTCAGCTCTCATCCCCGCCTCTTTCTAGGATTGAAATTTTCTGGGAAATTGGCCATGTGTATAGATAGGATAGGACTGGGCAAATAGGACATTCTAACTTGGGAATCATATGCCTCATTTTAATGGCGTAGGGACAGAAAAGGAAAAGAAGGGAAAGAGTGAAAGCTATCAAGCACACCCACTGCTCTAGAGACAAAGGTCTCTGCAGCTTCCTTTTCTGCTTACCAAAACAATTCACAGCTGTCTTGTCAGTGGTCCTGGACTGACTTGTCAATGACTATCACTCCACCTGGCTTGGTGTGTGTGTGTGTGTGTGTTTGGGTAATGATTTATAAATTAGGCATCTACGATCAGCAAATGACCCGGTGCTTGTTTCTCCTCGGTCCATGCCTTAGCTGTTTTGCGTATCCTGAACACTCAGTATTGCTAAGCGCTGTCGCTGGTGTGAGAATGCTTGAGTAGAAGCTTCACGACCCTTTGTTCAGCAGTTCAGTTTACCCCGCAGGAAACTTGCTAGCTCTTGCCTCGTTCTCCCCACCCCGCTCCTTCTCTGGCTCTCTCACCTATTATAATTAAGTTCACTTTGATTTGAACAGATTGGACGATAGGAATTCATAATGCTACATCCTCACAGTGAAGCTAACTGATTAAGTGCTTTAAATTATTCCCCCTGACAGAATGATAAAGTTACAATCTGTTCTGAGATGATCTACAGCTTGCCAGACTCCTACAGCTCCTTTCTACATTCATTTATCTTTTTGTCAAGCAGAGTTTTTTTTTTTTTTTTTCTCCTAAGCTTCAATTCCATAGATCTTTTAAAGTCATCAGCGCATCTGAATTATTAATGAGGCTTTAGAGGCAAGGTTCCTGATGGGCTGGTTAAAAAAGGTTGTATAGAAATCGGGGACTGTGTACACATCAAAATAATTTCAGCTCCATTTAAAAAACCATTTAGTTCAAGTGTGACATAGATGAACCATTATGCATTTGTGGAAACCAATTTTTTGTGATCTACGATTAAACTAACCTTTCAGAGAGGAGTAAAGTGTGATGGTTATCATGTTTTAAAAGCATTTTCAGGCCGGTGAAACAATTTCAAACTACGACTTTTTCTAACGGTTTATGTGGGAAGATGATTTTCAGAGGGATTGAGCCTGGCGTTTGTGCTCTGCTAGCCTGAGCTGCCCTTGGTCTTGGCCATGTCGTTATGCGGGCTGATTTTGCCAAGGGATTTAGTGCTAGGTTGGACATGCCAGGTTGGAAGACTGAACTCTGTTGATGGAAACAAGGAGGTCTTTTGGGTGAAAGGCCTAAGACAGACGCAATTTGCTGAAATTTTTACAACTGCTGCAGAGAATAATTGTTCAGAATTTAGTCTTTACAGTACAATTCAAAGTTGGCATTTTGACCTTTCACGGCAGAGAGAATATCAATTTCCTTCTGCTGTCTGTAAGAAAGAGAGCGTTATTTCCCCCATTTAACCTTCTCTCTTTCCTTTTAAATTTCTTGCCATAAAAAAATAAAATATCTAAGCCCAGTAGACCATGTATTGGCCATGCAGCCTCAACACCAGGAATGAGTCTTATTAAAGTCCATTTTGGGAAGAGTTCAGGTTTTCATCATGACTGACAACCAGCTATTTAATTCAGGTGCCTCCAAAGATGTGTGTGAGTATATATGTATATGTACATGCTTATCTATAATATATGTATATGTATGTGTTGTTGGAGACTTGGTTAGATAGGATGTTGAGCAAATGGAAATATGCAAATATTCTGAGCATTTGAGTAAAATTCCTGGTGGCCAAGATGTTTTATGAAAAGATTCTCCTGATGAGTTTCAGAAGAACACACATGGTAATGACTGCCAATCATTCGGCTTTAAAGGACAGTGACAACGTGATTCATTGACTCTTGCCTTCAAAAGAAGAAATGACGCCAATGGGTGACTACAAAATTGGCCACAAGAAACAGGACTCAAAGAAGAGACTCAAGTGAGTGGTGTGGTCAGGAATAAATTCAACCCCCAAGTTTATCTCCACCCCTTGCTTCGTGCTACACGCCAGGAAGAGTTTCAGGAGCTTTATGTTCATCCCTCAGGTGAGGAAGGCAACGAATCTGGGTGTGAGGGCTTCCTCCCTGCCAGAGAAAAATATCCCCATGTGTTAATAAGCTTCTTGAGGGTGAGATAGCCAATGTCTTTGCTCTGAGTACAAAGTGTGACCTCCCAGGAGTTAGTGAAGTTAGGAAAGGAAAGGTATTTCAGTCTGTGGCTAGTGGGCTAGTAGGAGAGAAAAATCTGGGAAACAACTACAGTGAGATCCCAGCAACACAATGTCATTGGCAGATGTCGCCAGCCATGCCATGAGCTCTCCACCAGGGACAAGTGATGGGGTGCAGGCCAAAGAGACTGTGCGGGGTATAGGTCCAACTCAAGTGAACCTGGCTCTCTCACATACAAGTTGCGTGGCTCTGAGAAAATTTTCACTTAATTTATCTTAGCTTCATTTGTCATCTGTAAAAATAGGCCTGCTCATACGGACTTATGAATATTGTTTAGATAAATGGAAGTGAATGCCCACAAAGCATAGGTTCAAATACATAGCAGGTGCATGTGAGTTGTGAAGATTCTTAGTGTTGTTAATAATATTAGCGGGCATTATATCATAGGGGCTGATCTCATGGATCCTTGTGTCTCTCAGATTCTGCGTGTCTCCGGTGGAGTCACCAATGGCATTTACATCTGAGGCTGTCTGGAGGATTGAATGAGTTAGAATATGTGAAGTACTTAAAAGATGCCTGGCCCAACGCAATTAATTGGTAAGGTGTTAGCTTTTAGTTAACATTGATCTGAGTACTGTCAGTAAGAAGGGATGATGTGAGGATGGCCTTTTGAATAAATGATGCCCTTTAGCAGAGAAGCTGTGGGTAGAGAACTGAAGTGTATAAGGGTGGGACTGGCCTGAAATTGAGTTGTGGCTACAGAGATGATAGAGATGGATTTGATTGGCAGTCTTCATTTGAAAGGTGAAGGAATGGAAGGGGTACCAGTGTTATGTCTGAAGTATTCAAGGCTGCTACCCTCCTATAGCCTCTGAAACATTGACTTTCACTCAATAGCTTTCCTGCCTCACCCAAGAGCCCTCCGAACCTTGCATTGCTAGTTTCAACCCTGAGACTCAGAGTTCAGAACAAGGGTGAGGACTTCCTCCAGCCACAGAGCTGTGTATCAGTCCATAAGAGTGGCTGTGGCTGGGCAGGAGCCCAGACCTGGCCTGACTGTGCTGCCTGGGGCCCCAGAAGCAGAGAAAGCAGCAGGCTGCACTGTGAAAGTGGCGCTGCTCTGCTGGCTCCCAGGCTGTCAGTGCTGTGGACTGTGGCCTTTTCACACAACTACTCCCCAGAGAAGAGTGCAGAAAAGGAGAGGCGACGATACAGCGAAGGCATTTGGAATAATTGGCCCTTTTCTCACTGCACAAGCTTTAGTTTAAACAGAGAGAAAGGCCTGAAGAGAAAAGATTCCATTTAGAGAGAGAGAACAGTGAAGAGCAGTGGGAGCTAACAAGGAGCTCCAGCCTCCCGGGGCTCTGCGCAGGGCTTCACCTCCCACATCTCTGATAGGCAGGCTGACATTCTCCCTCTGCCCTGAAAACCCTAGGCCCACAGCAATTGCACCCATGCACACTGCCTGCTCTTCTCTCTTTGAGCAAAATATGGCAATTTTGAAGAGATGAAATTGTTTGTACCAGGACCAGAGCTGTTTGTGTTGATGAAAGCCATTTCACTTCTTTGCAATTGTCTATCCTGACTCTATTTGTCTCTCGTCACTGAAACTCTAATGCTGCTATTCCTGAGCAGAGCAAACAGCTCCCTCCCCATCATCCTCTGTGGCCTGTGGTCCAGCCAACACCCTGAAGACAGATTTCAGGCTTCTTTTCCAGAGGGCAGGGGATAATCCCTCTCAAATCCAGTAGCTGCAAGGAATTTGCAGTCTCCACATGGGAGACAGCCACCCAGACTACCGACAGGTGCTCACAGATACTTCTTTATCATATTATGAGAAATCAGGGATGGACTGAAAGAAACTGATTGAAGGATTGATTTTTACCCTGTTTTGACTTCCATAGGCCCTGAAGTTTCTGTGCTCTCCTCTTCCTCCTCCAAGGAGCCTGTTGCTATAGGAACCTGGCAATTGTTTTAATTGTCTCTGTTGGGATATAGACACTTTTAGGCTTTTCCAAGGCTTAAGAAGAGCCAGGCAAAAAGTTTTTTCTAGTCATCTGGGCTCTTGACAAGGCTGCCAAGAGGTATGGTCAGTCTCTTTACTTGGGGAGCTTACAGAGCTGTTCTTCTTTCTTGGGAGCTGTGTCCCAGCTCAGGAAAGTAACACCAGAACAGCATCATTGTGAAATACCCTCCTAGAGGCAATCTATCTATCTATCTATCTATCTATCTATTAATATCTATCTATTTTTTTTAATAAACTAAGGGGACAGGGCTAATTTATAAAATGATCAAAGGTTTAGAAATGTTTAAGGTCAGTTCATTTCAAACATTTATTATGTACCTACTATAGGGTTCTGAGTTGTAACCGTTGACATTCAGAACAGAATTTGAAAACTTTCCCAATTGTGGCAGAAACTTAACAATATTTATAAAGGTCCAGCTTTTTTTCTTTGTCCATTGGAACTGGCTTTGGGAAGAACCTTGGGTAACAGTCGTTAGGGACACTGATTCCATGATCATCTGGGTGTGAAAACTGAGCAGCCTTCACTTGGCCTCCTCATCTCCCATTCAAAGTCCAGAGCAAATTGGACCAAATGGCTTATAAATTATCTTCTGGAATGGACAGCAGGTAGCTGAGTTCCTAGCTATTGTTCTTTTTGAATTCTTCTTCTAAGAAAGCTTTCACTTTCTATCCTTATCTACTTTGTTTCTTTTTGGGGGTGGGGCAGGGATGGAGGAGAGACACCCTGTGTGAAGCCTGTATGCCTCCCTCCTGAGTAGATTCTCTTGAAAGTGCAAGGGAAGTATGGGGTCAAATGAATAACAACAGGAGACACTCCTCTCCGTTAAGGAAAATGTTAATATCATCCTTGCAGCTCATAACATAGAAGTAATAGTGATCTTTTCCCATCATCAAATATATCATTATCCAAATATGGTCAATTCTCAACTTCCTACCAGTGGGATTAGATTGTGTGCCCAAAGTCCAGGGAAAAAACCCAAATTTCATCTCACGTCATCGTATGCTCCCATTCCATTCCCATCACAGTATCATCTCATCAGAGTTGCTAGCAGATTGTATATAAAATGCAATTTGGATTTACTTCTCTCTATCTGCCCAATCTCTGGTTAGGATTTAACAAACGTCTGAAAGGCAAGTGGCAGGAGAGACTTAGGTAGCACACAGACCATGTCACCAGCCCACAGATAACTGGCTGTGAGCTACTGAGTTAATACAAATAGCTGAACACTTTTAACTTTGGATCACACTCATTAAACATGAAGGAGACCAATGCTTTTGTCATTAATAACCCTCCTGGTTTAAATAAATGGAGGGTAAAATATTAACAGAGAAGCAGGTTTGCCAAATGGAATAGCTGTGAATGTTTTCCAGAAAAGCTTATCAACTGGCATCATCCCTTGATTCGGTAGGTCTTACCCAGATAAACACAGATGTGAACAGACCCATGGGGGATGGGGATGGGGGTGGGGGGGCGGCAATGGGGGAAGTGAAGGAAGCCGGGATTCTCGATGGGAAAAATGATTTTGGACTTGGAGCAAAGTACCAAGGTGGGCAGGGAGGCCACGTGCAAATTTAAAGGCAAGCCAGATGGAGAGAAGTTCCCCCCAAGTTACCCAACCCCAAACCCAAGAACACCAAAACAAACTCTAAGGAATCTAGCAATAGCAGCAGTACAGCCTCATTGCGCTGAGCAATTTAGAAAGTGGAAGAAGGAGAGGGGAAGGCGAGGGAAAAGGGAGGGGGGGAGAAAGCAAAAAATTAAATTAAAAAAAAAACACAACAGAACAATAGAAATAAAAATAAACAAACCAATAACAGAATAAAATTGGTAACTCCTTTTTTTTTTTTTTTTAATTCCACAAAAGTTTTCACAAGGACAACATTATAGAAGAAAACCCCCGGCAGTGGCTAGGTCATGCAGAACCATTAATTGTCATACCTTGGCCCATTCTATTCATCCTTGTTGCACTTTAGAGAGAGAAGTAAGCTATGTGAGTTTTACAATGCTTTTAAACTGTCATATTTCCTGTTGAGCACTTTAACTGGCACATTCTCATAGTTATAAATGTTCTGAGGGCTTAACTTTATAACCTCCTTTGCAAAGAATACATGAAGAGCCCTTCATGATCCAGAACTAGGGGAGACGTATATATAGTTATATATATATATATATATATATATATATATATATATATATATATGCAGTTATATATATATAGTTATATATAAAGAGATAGTTATAAGTAATATAAATCAATATATAGGGACAAAAATAATTTGAAAAAAATTCTTCCACTCATAGGGCTTTTTAATTTACATGTATACAATTATTCCCCACCCCAATACTGCTTGAAATACTATACTGCCTCTGTCTTTGATGTGGGGAGGTGGAGGTTCTGATGGCGCCTGACCATTTTGTCAGTAAAAGTGCTTGTCAAGTCACACAGCAAGCAAATCTCCAAAACTACCATGCTTGAGGGGACGGGGATCCAAAATCTAAACCCAAAACATTCACCATAAAAACACCTTTATAGAGATGGTACAGCTGTGACAGGTTTATTCCTCTTCCCTTACACCCCTATTCTGTTTGATGGAATTTTTTAAAGTAAATGTTTTAAATACGTATGTGTCAGCTCAGGGCTTGTCCAGCGACACGTGGCATAAGAATTTGGTTATGGTGGAGTTGGCCGATTTTTAACAATGACTGCATTGCCTAAAAACATGATTTGTATGCATAAAGCATCTCACACTGTTATGTTAAAAAAAAAAAGGATGTTTTTCTACTTTTCTTCACATGCTTACTGTTTCAACAAGAGAAAAAAAAAAGAAAGAAAGAAAGAAAGAAAAGAAAGAAAAGAAACAAAAGAAAAAATGACTATACCAAAATGTGTTTGGCTCACTGTTGCACCTTTTTGTCCCCATCCCATAATGACTAGGAGCGCCTCTCTATTCCTGTCATTACCCTGCCCAAGGGAATTGGCTCTGTTAAAGAAATGGACCAGCAGGACTTTTTCCCCACCAGCTCTCTGACTGGGGACAGCCAGCATTATGCAGCTGTGCCAACACTTGATAGCTGGCTTTTGTCTTTGCTGAGTCAACAGTGGCTTGATCCTCCTAAGTTCTGATTCATTGAGCATGTTGTCCACACCTAGGAGGACATGATGTACAGCTGGGTTTGTTTTCTCTCGCTCTTGCCCCAGCCCTTCTTCCTACCTGGCATTGGGGTCCTAGCTAATTGAAGGGGATTAAAAAGGTCCCCAGAGAATGCATGGAAAAATACTTGCTCTTTCTCGAGCATTATTTATTCTGTACATAAGGTAAGTAATTCACCTTTTAAAAGATGTAAAAGTCCCAGGAAGGCAGTTTTCAATGACTTACATCTGATATTTATGATACATATGGCTTTTCATCCCAAATGTCAAAAGTGAAAGAAAAAAATAGCTATTCATATGGCAACCTAAGGAGACAGAATAACAATTTAATATGCAATCAAACCTCTTTTCACCTAAATGAAATGACTAGAATTTGATACATCTAGGAATGGAATACTATTCTTCCTTGCACATTAAGATTAGAAATGTTCATATGAACTCCCAAAGGAAGCTAGCTCTGGGACAAAGGCCTTCGTGAGTCATCAGAAAAATCTCTGATGTTCTCTTGCTACAAGCCGGTGCTAAATAATCATCTAAACAAACTGTGAAAGCTTTTCACATGCGTTGTGATACTTCAGCCCAGAGAGTGGAAACAATCGATATATTTTCATTGCTTTTTAGTTGCTTGTTCCAAACAAACAGGTGCTAACTTACTGGTGTGTATAAAAAAGAAGAAAGAAAGAAAAAGAACCACAACATTGAAACAAAAAAACACAAAACCCAAAGCACCCTGATAATCCTGATAAATCAGAACAACTTTTCTTTTACATTAAATACACTCACTTTGCCTAACTGACATTGATCATAAGTGCTCCCTTCTCATCTGTGAACTCGTTCCTGCAGTGAGCTAGTTACGTCTGGAGCATGCCTTTGGGTTATTTTCCCCCTAGAATCATAAATAACGTTTGGTCCCTCTGCTTATTTGCTGTTGTGCTCAAGGGTTTTATGGTGGTGAAATAAAAATGACAACCACATGCACACTATCATACATATGCAAATATGTGTAAAAAAAGGGGGAAACTACAGAGGAAAAAAGGGAAAGTAACTTTGTTGGAAACACCAACTGGGGAAACGGGTGGCAGATACAGTTTCACACAGTAGCGGTGGATACACATATCAAAGCCGCTCTTCCTGCACGTACTTCTGTTTGTCCCGGGACTCCCTGGACTTGGGCCGGTTCTGCCGGTTTGCTGTGGATGGGATGGAGTGGACAGAGGCACTCTTCTTGCTGGAGGACTGCGACGAGTGCGAGGAATGGGACAGACTGGCCCGGGACTGGCCGGCGTTGTGGTCAAACTGCATTAAGCAGAAGATCAGGTCCGTCGGCACGAGCTCGAACTCATACGGGGGGTTAGTGATGACGTACCTGGACAGGGGACAGGGGAGACAAAGACATCGCACCCTCTGGGTGACCACGGGAAAATGCAACAAAACCAACTGCCTGCTGGCTCGGGTCTATCAGTGGATCTGCAAAATGCACTTCTAGCTGGTCCAACACCTTAAAATTCTCTTCCAAGATAAGCAAACCTTCCTCTGTTCAATTCATGCCCAGGCAGAGATGCTACAATAGAAACAGTGATGGAAGAAGCAAAGTGCACTTCCCACGGCCTACATGCAAGTTTCCATACAAGGTCAAGTTCACTTTCAATCCCTTGTAACCCAGCTGCAGGAGGTTTTAAGTATTGTAATGCAACTTTTATTCTAGAATTTTCTGACAAGCCCAATCACGCAGTACTGGGTCTTTGTTTATCAGGACCTAACGTCTCCTTAGACTGTCCGCTTTATTTTTTAAAAATCCACTGTGGTGGGGGCCTTTACTAGATAGAAGGGTCTAAAACATTTCCCTGCCTACTTGTGAACACTGTGCACTGTTCCTCTCCATCAGATCGGGCTAAAACAATTGCCAGGTTCCTCCACAGCACCATGTCTCCCTGGTACTGTGGTCCTCAGGCCACCCAGCACCACTGGGGAACTTCTTAAAAATGCAAATTCTTAAGCTACCCCACCCCAAACCTCCCGAATCAATAGCTCTGAGAGTGGGGTCTTCATGCTTGCTAAACGTTAAGAATCACTGGTCTATAGCAATTATTCTCAACTCTGGTTATACACTAATTGTTAGGCTGCGTACACATATATGTACACACTCATATGTATATATGTACAGATATACTGTGTGTGTGTGTGTGATTCATACAGGGTGGCCGTAAAGTGTGTGTGCAATTTGCCATTTTGGCCAATTTAAATTACACACAAACTTTATGACAACCCTGTATGCATGCTTTGTATGTGTGTGTATTCCTTCCAGACCAGTTAAATCATAGTAATCAGAGAGTATGTTTGAAAAACTTCCCAGGTGATTCTACTATGTAAGCAAGGCTGAGCAACACGCATCATTGTAGTATTGCGTCCTGGGGTACATTATGTAAACTCACTGATTTTGGTTATTCCGGAATACACTTAAATTTTTTGCTAGCTATGAATTTATTTGAATACATTTTAGAAAAATATAATTAGCACGTTTGAACTTATTTTCTGCTTAAGGTGATATATAATTTTCTCTTACAGATGAATATATAAAAATTAAAAAGTGAGTCAATTTAAAATATGTTAAGTAACATATAGGATCCTAAGATATGGCAAAAAGTTTTTTTATCTTAACACTAGCAATGTGAAATATTTCTATGTTAGGTGCCTGCAAAGGTTATTCTGATAGCTGGAGTTCAGGGGAGATGCTTTCATTCAGACTTTCATAGTTGGGTGATGGAATTATTCTACAAAATTTGAATTCTTCCCCCAGCGCCTTTATATCTACTATTAGCCATTAAAGAAAACTGTTTCCTATAACCTCTAAACCCAGTGTTGGCTTTGATGCTGGTAGAGTAGTTTGCATGTTGAGAGCACATACACAGACCTCAGCCTCTGTCGTAGGAAGCAGGAGAGGACGTGAGTGTCTCCGCCTCTAGGGGGAAGAGCAGAGGACAGACAGATACTCACCGCTTTGTGCACTGACTGGGGGTGCTGAGGTGGGCATCTCTCAGCCGGTAAATTCCAAAACAAAGCATATTATATGTTTTCAGAGCTTTGCAGAACAGATCACCATAACAACCACCATCCTGGGAGACAATAAAAGAACAGAGAGAAATATCCTTTTTATTGGACTAAAAGTTGAGGTCCGGGAAGAAAAAGGCCTTTTTCTTGAAGCTTGTTTTGGTGTCTCGAGAACTGGAAGGTCTATACCAAGAGACTGTGGCTGAGGAAGTCGACAGGGTTGGCAACTTGCCAGCAGTGGGTGCTTTGGGGATCGGGCAATAATAGGGTTTTCCTCCCGTGTGTCTCTGGTTTTCCACCTGTAGCAATGAGAGATCTAAGGAGATCTGGCCTCTCCTTCACTTTCAGTGAGGTGTAAAGCTTGCAGGTCTCAGATGCACGTTCAGCTGAGGAGAAGACACCAGCTCTGCAAAACGGTGCATCTGCTCAGCCCCACCTCAGCTGTGACCACCGTGATTGGACCATGTTATCAAAACTGCCTGAGTGATAATGAAAAGCACTGCGAGGGGAAAGACCCTACCACGTCCTATGATGATAGACCCTTGCAGGTAAGGACTGTGTGAAAAGCATAATTTACAGACCTCAGAGATGGCGGGGGTGGAGGAGAATGTGTTTCCCTGGTAGCTGGGGGCCTGCAGGCTGAATAAGCAGGATTCACAGTTCTAATCAGCTCATACCCACCTTCCCAGGGTCTGGGGCCTGATGAAAAAGGTAAAGGGGAATCACGTTCACTAGGAAACACTGGCTTCGGCAGCCAAGTGGCTTCCGGTAGGTGTGGCCTGTATTATATGAAGGGTCCTGGGCGCTGCAGGATGACATCACGGGGAATAAAATGACAAGCTTTGTCCTTCTTATTACCCTTGAGATTCCCATAGGGGCATCATATTAGAGAACACAGGCGAGGCCAATTCATACCATTATTAAAGTCTTTATTCTATCCAAGCATATCAGTTAGTAAATTGCTACACAAGTTCCCTGTCAAGCAAGCCCCTTCTGATGTAGTCCCAGCCTATAACCACCCTGAACACAGTGCCAGGGTGCCTCAGTATTTCCGGAAAAATGGACACCGACCCTTCCTTGGCTCATTTTCCCATATTTGGTCTTTCTGGGCATCATAACTATGTGTGCAACAGGTTCCTCGGTTCCTATGACTTGGGGCTGCAGCCCTTGAACGCATCTGCAGGGTCGGGTTGGGAATAAGGCAGAGGCTGCATCCTTCTGCTGCCACAATGCTCGCACCAGCCTGGGGCAGAATCCAGAGAGCCTGGGGGAGGTGACTGGGTCCATCTGCAGAAATTGCAAGATCTGGGTTTTGAGTTAGAGACTTTAAAGGATCTACATGAGATTCTTTGTTTAGCCACAGGACCAGCCTAGGGCTTTGTAAATCACAAGTGCCTGGGCTATCCAAGGATATACACTTGAGAATCTTGGCAGCTAGAGATTCCCGTGTGCCCTGATGCACTGTTGTGTTGAGGTGTCCTGGGTCGGGCCAAGTCCCATTGGCAATACTTCCCAACACAGACTGGGTAATGCCGTTCCCAGCTGCCTCCCACCTTGTGGACAAGAACCCAGGAGAGCAACAAGGAGTGAGTGAGTCCACAAGCTGTGCATCTGGGATGCCCTGGTGCAAATTCCTGACAGGTCCCTCCCTAGTCTCCCCAGGCTTCAGGTAGCTTGGAAGGTGTGGGCCGAGCACCTACATCAAAGAGTTGTCACTGTGCATAAATGATGGTGCCCAACACCCGGTAAACTGTGAGAATCATATCCTGCAGTGATTGACGGTGGAAAGGAAGAAAGATTAAGCTTCTTCCAAACAGCAAGCTTCAGGGGACCTCTGTGCCATGAACTCACCCCTAAGTCCGCAAACGGCCCATCCAGCAGGGCTAGCTGGGCCACGCGGCAGCGGTCCCTGTTGGCCAGGGTCTGGGGGGTGCTGTAGCCCCCACGAAGCGCGTTCTCCTCGGCAATCAGAGCCTCAAGCTCCGGCGTGGCTCCCCCCGTCACCAGGGTCCGTATCAGGGTGAGGATATTGTCATTGAAGTACGTCTGAAGAGAGAGAGAGAAAGGGGCGGGGATCGTCCTTTAAGCAAACACCCGAAAGTCATGACAGCCAGCATCCAAATGACAATTTCTCTAGGTATCTCCTGTTTAAAGTTCTGCCCTGTCTCTTCAAATAACTTTATGTGGGAAGCGAAAAGACAGCAGCCTCCAATTATTCCATTCTTTTCTCTCCCGTTTCTGCTTCTCTCTGCTTCCAGAGCCTGACTTTTAAAAACCAATTCAGGGGATTTTTATTAAAGGGCTCAAGCCTGAATAACTGGTGTTTACGGCAATTGGTGTTCGTAGGGATGCAAATGCGGCCTCCCTCCTCCAGGCGACGTGTCTAGCATAGGACTTGGGACACGTGGAGCAATAAAATACAGCCTCCCCATCGCTAACCCAAACAGGATGACCTCGGAGACCCTGTCACCCAGGTGCCAGGAAACTGCCTCCCACAACAATGACAAAATCTTCTTCTGTGTAGGACTGAGATGCCATGAGAATCATTAATGCCACAAGCTCAACAATTTATCCCATGCTTTGATAACTGTCTAACCCAGAAGTCTCTATCAATTAAATATGCCACATAAATGGATGACAAGGTGAACACCCCGGTGTGTGTGCGTTCTTCGGTTTTTGCTTTGTAAAATAACCTCCGTAGTCTAAGGCAAATATAGCTCACTAAAGAAGTTTCCCTCCAAGTATACATTTGTCTCACATCCGAAATATAACAGGTTTGTCAGGAACAAAACAATGAGAGTTTTAAAAATTAATAAGATGTCAAACAAAGGAGCTTAAAGAGACATTTGTCACCAAGTCTAATTTGAGAAAAATCTTAAAGGTTTGCATTCCATTTTCCTACATAAGAAGAAATCAAGCAGGCCAAATCAAATTGAATCAAATTTTGCCTGTGGCTTTTGAGGATGTATGTATCTTTGGAAAGAGATTAGGAAAGATGCATTTTTGCTCCCCAGCTTCTTAGAGAGTCTACCTGGGAAAACGCGGTGGGGAACAAACCAGGTAAGGGTGAGTTCTCATCCCTACTTGCCACCACTAGTTCTAAGTCTTGGAGGAGTTGACAAATGCTTCTGGGCTTTTTCTTATTGGTAAAACAAGCCTGGTCATTAAGGTTAAGTTTACGTGCAGGAGAACTTTAGACTTAAGATGACACCTGCTAGTAGGGCTGAATTTACTTTTTTCATTGAAATACAAAAAACGCCCAAAGTGATACAAAATTGCAATTGCAAAGGTGAGTAGGAATATTTTCAGAACCTGCCAGACCCTGAGGGAAACCTCTATTCAGAGTTCAGAGGTGCCTTGGGGCAGAGCAACAGAGCGAGGTAGGGAATGCTTCTGGAGTGGGGCTGAGGGTCTGAGGCTGACTTCACTTCTCAGAAGCCACAGGAAAGTTACTTAATGGTTTCGTACCTTAGTCTCATGATCTATAAAAGGTAATAATAAAGAAGCTGTGGGGACTCTATAAACTTAACATATAGGGAGGAAGCACTCAGAAAAATGCTTGGTACACAGGATTCACCTGTAAGACTTTTGGTCTGATATCAGAGACATGAGCCTATGCTGATGTGAGGAACAGTCACCTCCATCCCCAACCTTTTCTTCATTATTTTATCTTTCCTAGTTTGGTTTTTCTTGAAGGTAGAGGGTGAGGGCAGGGAGGAAGGGTTAAAGCAAACCATTTTCTTTCACTCTTGAATCTGTACTTCTCAGTCTGCCTCCGTTCTAGGACTCCTTTGGACTTAGCAAAGGCACAGTCAAGGTCACTGGGGTTGGCATCCTGGGATGCGAATGTAGCAGCAGCAGCAGCAGCATGGAGTGTGCTCTAGAGGAGGCTGGTTGGGGGCACATATATAGACATGTCCCCAAGTTTTCAGAGGTCAATCCTCTCCCCTACATTTGGATGATCCATCATTAAAAGCAGGAGACCACTCCTCCACCCTGCATACTACAACAGGTAAGTGAGAGC
Source organism: Loris lydekkerianus (assembly GCA_963574355.1). Taxonomy (NCBI): domain Eukaryota; kingdom Metazoa; phylum Chordata; class Mammalia; order Primates; family Lorisidae; genus Loris; species Loris lydekkerianus. The sequence goes on along the minus strand of CAUYPK010136535.1, from coordinate 140,142 downwards.
TGGCCGCAAAACTTTGACAAGTATCACAACGACCATTTTAGAAAATTCTAACAGCATGTAAGGTGCATGGCTGAACATTCATAACTCTGTATACTGAAAAACTGACCTGTCCTTGCTCAAATATAAGGAGTGGGAAAAAAGCCAATGTAAATATTTTTTAAGGTATAAAGGAAAAGTATACTTCTGACTGGTTAAATAGTTACTGGAAGAAATGAAAGAAAAAAATTATGAAGCATTTGCTTTGGAATAAAAATATTTTTAAAATATAGATTAGCTATAAAAAGAAGTAAAAGTTAAAACAATACAAAATTGACTTTTACACTTATCCAAGTCTTTGTTTTTCTTTTTCTTTATTTCTTTTTTTGCTGTTGTTGCAGGTTTTTTTTTTTAGCTGGGGCTGGGTTTGAACTCATCACCCTTGTTATATGGGACTGGCGCCCTACTCCCTGAGCCACAAGAGCCACCCCCAAGTCTTTGTTAATGTAATACATATATTGACATTCACATGGATATAAGAAATAGTTAAAAGAATCCAATACCCTTTCTAATAAACACACTTAGCAAAAACTGGGAGAAAAAAAGTACTTCCTCAACCCGATAAAGGTCATCTATAAAAATCCCACAGAAAACATTGTACTTAATGATGAAAGACAGGATGCTTTCCCTTTAAAATCAGAAAAAAAAAAAAAAATCAGAAAATCTGTTCTCACAACTTCTATTTAATATTGTACTGGAGATTCCACCCAGGACTAGAAAGACATAAAAGGAGTTCATACCGGAAAGGAAGAAGTAAAACTATGTCCATTAACAGATAGCATGATCTTGTATGTAGAAAATCCTAAGGAATCCAGTAAAACATCATTATACATAGTAAATGAGCTGAGAAGATTGCAAGATACAAAATCAACATAAAAAATCTATTTTATTTCTATATATTTTCAAGGAAAAATAAGAGAAGGAAATCAATAAAACAATCTCACTTACAATAAAATAAAAATGTAAAATACTTCAGAATAAATTTATCCAAGGAGATATAAGATGGGGTATACAGAAAACTATAAAATATTACTAAAATTTTTTTAAAACATAAATAAATTAAAAGACATCCATGTTCATGGATAGAAGACTTAATTTTAAGATGAAATACCAGTTCGAACAATGTCCAGATTTAATGTCTAAAATCCCAAAGACCATTTTTATGCAGAAATGGAAAAGCTAATTCTAAAATTCATATGAAAATACGAGACCCACAGGATTGCAAGAGGGACTTTACCTAACAAATGCAATCAGTGTAACCTGGCTTATTGTACCCTCAATGAATCACCAACAATAAAAAAAAAAAAAAAGAAAGAAACTAATGCCTGCCAAGTTACTAGGAAAATCACTTCCTAAATGAAAGATGAACCAATAAAAATTTTATTAGGAAAAAAAAAAAAAAAGAAAATACAAGAGACCCCAAAATGCTGAGGTGATCTTAAAGAAGAAAGATGAAGTTGGAGTATTTATATGTCCTTGTTTTTAAAACATACTACAAGACTACAGTAATCAAGACAGCTTGCTACTGACGTAAGGGCAGACATGGACCAGGGTTATAGAACTGAGAATCTATTGAACTCATACAGCTACCATCAACTGATTTTCAGTGAGGATGCCAAAACCATTCAGTGGAGAAAGAATATATTCTCTTAAACAAATATTATTGTAAGTAGATACCCATATTCAAAAACACAAAGTTGGACCTAACCCTCACACCCTATGCAAAATGTAACTTAAAATGGATCAAAGACTTATATGCAAAATCTAAAACTATAAAATGCTTAGGGATAAATATTTATGTCTTTTAACCTGACAACAGTTTCTTAAATATGATACCAGAAACATAAGCTACCAAGGGGAAAAGAAAGAGATTAATTTAAATTCATTAAAAAAAAAAAAATTGTGCATTGAAGGATACTATAAAGAAAGTGAAAAAATCTACAGAATGACAAAAGTGTTTGCAAATCATACATTTAATAAGGTGTTCACACAAAAACTTGTACACAGGTGATTATAGAAGCATTATTCTTAATAGCTAAAAGGTAGAAATAACCCAAATGTCCATCAACTAATGTATGCATAAACAAAATATATTATATCCATGAAATTATTATTTGGCCATAAAAAGAAATGAAGTTTTTGAATACATGATATTAAGTGAGATTCGATTTATATAAAATGTCCAGAAGAGGCAAACCTACAGAGATAAATAGTAGATTAGTGGTTGCTGAGAGCTGGGGGTTGGGAGTGGGTAGCATTTTATTGGAAAGAAGAGCTAAAAAGTATGATGTTTCTCTTTGATAAAATAAAAATGTTCTAAAATTGACTGGGGTGATGGTTGTACATGTCTGTCAATATACTAACAACCATTGAATTGTTCACTTTAAATGGGTGAGTCCCATGGTATGTTAATTATATCTTATTAATGACTAGAAAAAAAAAATGGTTAAAAAGTAATTAAATTTGTAATAGCCAGCTTTTTTATCTAAGAAGCGCTACGTGGTAGAATTGGAAATCTCACATACCTGCGAGCGTGCACACTCTCACACACACATAGTGGTGAGGTAGTAAAACTAAAAGTTTTAAATTTTATAAAGGTATATAGATTTTCTTTATTATTTTTTTTTTTCTAAATGAGAATGCTGGTTGATATTGACAAAAAGGCAACAGTGGTCAACATGATAAACAGTACATGTTCACAAGTTAAAGTTGTAAACAAAATTCAAATATGTAAAACCAGCAAACAAACCAAAACTACCTGTCCTGAGCCAGAAAATGATCCTTGGATGAGACCAGAAGTTCTCACCAGGCAAATGTGACTAACACCTAGACCTATCCTAGGTGAATATTTAAATTAAAAATATTAAATGGAGCTGGAACATATTCTTCTTAGCAAAGTATCTCAGGAATGGAAGAAAAAGTATCCAATGTACTCAGCTTACTATGAAGCTAAATTATAGCTTTCACATGAAGGCTATAACCCAACTATAGCACAAAACTATGGGGAAAGGGCCAAGGAAGGGGAAGGGAGGGGGAGGTTAGGGTGGAGGGAGGGTTATGGGTGGGGCCACATCTATGGTGCATCTTAGAATGGGTACAGGCGATTGCACTAATGTACACAGCTATGATTTAACAATAATAAAAAAATATATATATGGCACAAAATAGCTTTTAATGTAGTATTATAAAATTATTTTTGAAAGTCAGAAAAATGAGATAGAGAGGAAGATGAATGTAAGACTGGCTGATCTTATACAGGGAGGAATCAAGAGCTGATAAATTTTTCTAGGTAATAATACTTAGAAAAGGTAGCTTCAAGTATATTTATAGAATGGCCAGTAACACCTAACTAGAGTTAAAAATAGAATGAAAAGTTTTCACTACTAGATAAAATAAACATACAAAATATAGTCCATATACCAAAGGTTGGACAAAGATACAAATATTATAGAGGCATATAAAAAGCATAATGAAAGATCATAACATAATATTTACATAACTAAATATAAATGAGCTAAATAATTGTATCAAATGGCAAAGATTCTCAGACTTGTTCAGAAACCAAAATCATTATCAAATCGTGATATTGTTATAAAAGACAAATGGAAAAATAGCATAGCAATGTATATTTCAAGGGAAATTTTTAAAATATTACATTAGGTAAGTTAACTTTATACTGATAATTAAAATTTATAATAAAGCTATAACTTATGGACAAATACTATAAATTAAATGTAGAAAGCAAAACTAATTATCATGTTATTATAATAAATCTGGACTGAGAGTAATATATAAAACATTCCCATTGGGTTTTTAGCTTTCAGAGATCAAATAGACCAAAAAAGAATACTGATGATTTAATAAGTTTGGTTTAGTAAATTATTGCTAAACTTTGTAACAATAATTATAAATAACAACCAATGGGCAAAAGCATCAAATCTGAATACACAAAGTATAAGCTGTACAATCTACATATAAAAAACAAAATATAATGTAGTAGAGACAAAAGTAAATATCCTGAAATTTTAAATTTCTTCTTAAAAATATACTAAATAATTACTAAGTCAAGATGGAAATCAAACACGCAAAGTATTTAAAAATTGAGAATGGCATATAAAAATGCTATGATTTGAAGCCAAAGTTATAGAGACAAATTCAGAACCTTAAATGCTGTTACTATTATATTAAATACAAAAGAATTACAATAAATAAAACTAAGCATTAAAAGAATTACCTTGTTTTTTTTTTTTTTCTTAAAAGGATGAAATAATAAAGCATTAATTAATGAAATAGCAAGAAGATATTTAGTGAACTGCCAAATCCAAGAAATAATTCTTTGGAAAAAATAGACCTCTAACAAATATAACTGAAAAAGAAAAGACAAATGAAATTATAAGTTAGGAGAACATAGCGTCAGAAAGGTAAGAGAATTCACATGACTATTCTGGAAGTTTTCTTCAGTGCCAACTGTCTCTGGAAATAAAAAAGTAGAATAGCTATTGTTTTAAAACAAAAAAGCAAAGTAATTATCATCTTCAAAGAAAAAGAAAAGATTATTAGGACAAAAAGTGAAATTCCATGCTCTTTAACAAGCAAACGGGACATTTAATGTAATTTAGTAAAAATTTTAAGTTGGCCTAGGCTTGAATTGGATTTTTTTCCCAAACATAATACAATTAGGCTAAATTTCTTTTGAAAAGAGTCTTACAAAATTGTTCTCCCAGGTATTAGAATAAATTTTACTCTAATAAATTTTACTCTAGTAAATTTTACTCCTAACTGAACATTATGGAGAATATTAGAAATTGGAAGATTGATCAATTAGAATGGATTTATGAGAACTAACATCTAGTAGTTTTAAGACTATTATTAGTATTAAGATGTAGAAATTGGCAACCTGGCCCTGACACCCATTTCTTAACAATGAAGTTTTGTCGGAACCCAGACAAGCCTCTTTGTACACATATTATCTGTGTCTGTCTTGGACTTGAGCAGTTGTGACTGAGGCTGTATAGCTCTCAAAAACCTAAAATATTTACCATATGACCCATTACAAAAAAAGTTTGTTGATCCATTCCTTAATATGATAAGGAAAGCATCACACATGAGGAAGAAGTTTATTCCATAAATGATTTTAGGGAAGCCAGCTATCTGGAAAAAATTTTCAACAATATGGTAATGATTAAAGAATAATACATGTGCATGACTTAATTATAGGACATTAATATAACAATAATATCTATTACATTAGTTATTATCATATAACAAAATTTAAAAAATCTAAATGCCAAACAATAGAGTGATAGTTAAATAGATTCTGGTACATCGTGGGATGAAGTCTCATACAGTCATATGATGACTTTGCAAATCATGACCTCTAATAACATGACATGATAAAACATTCTCTGGAAAAAATATTAACTAAAAAAGGAAAGAACAACTAAGATATAAAACCAGATGATTCCACAGTTCAGGGACTGGTTTCATGGAAAACAATTTTTCTACCAGCTGGGGGCAGGGAAGGCATTGGATTCTCATAAGAAGTGTGCAACCTAAATGTTCACATGCACAGTTTATGGTAGGGTTCATGCTCCTGTGAGAGTCTAACGCTGATGCTCATGTGACAGGTGCTGCAACTCAGGTGGTAATGCAAGCAATGGGGAGCAGCTGTAAATACAGATGAACCTTCTCTCTTCTGCTTGCCGCTCACCTCCTGCTATGCAACCTGTTTCCTAACAGGTCATAGACCAGTACCTCCCTGGGGCCCAAGGCTTGGGGCTGCTGCCATAGTTATCTATCCATTTAGAGGGAAATACACCAAAATATTAACCATGCCTATCCTTGAAGTAGGGAATATGAGTCATTTATATTTATATTTCCTTCTTTATATGCTTTATTTTTATGTTTACATGTTCTTTATAACTTTCTCCCTCATATTTCTTCCTTTGCGTGCTTCTGTGCTTTCCAAATTTTCCTCAGGTAGTATAAATAATATTTCCAAGGAAAATACAGTCGATGATTTCTCAAAAGAGAATACTACAAATTCTCCATTGCAAGGATATAAGTCTGGAAGGTAAACCTGGGAGGGTATAGTGTGGACAAAACATTAGGATTTGACCCTAACATGTTCTACTTCTGTGTTGACGTCAGTTATGCTGAAACAGCATATTCTTTTTGATCAATCAGTCACTGACATTTATTGAGAACATACTAATCCCTGGGTCTTGGTTTAGGGTGAAATTGTGTGCAATTCAAAGAGTACATCCTTTGCAAAATTGCCATCAATAAGTGTAATTTCAAAGTCAGTCGTAGGACATATAAGTGCCTGAACAACTATGGGACTCTCTCATCTCTAAGCACGGTCCTCTGTCCTCTGGGCTGGCGCTGCGTCCCAGATGGTTCTCCTTGATTTTTCCATGCAGTCATGCAGGAGCAGAGCCGTAGGCAGTCAAGTCTGTGATGACTGAGAATTATGATATCTGTCTTCTAGCAACACCCTGCCTCCTGCTTCAATGCCCCAATATTCAGATCCAGAGAAGTACTGGGGGCATTCCATATGGGTATGCTTTGAGCATCTATCAAGGTCCCTTTGCCATCTGAATAATTTGGTGGAAAGACAATTTCTTCCTTGGAAAAGGGTGTTGAGGTGGCCATACTGAGGCACCAATTTGATGGGGGAGGGTGGTCACAGAGCTTTCTGCGGTCTGTGATTAAGCACACTCCAGGGCTTTCTGCATAGCAGGTGGCTGTTTCAGCATCCTGGAGCCAACCAGGGGCCAGTTATCAATGACTATTCCCACGGAGGATGTGTCAGCTAGAAGAAACCACCCTGCAGCTCATATGATCCAGAAGGCATAATTCTTTTTTCTGGGTTAACAGAAATGCTAGAATTGAAGAACTACAAAATTTCAAAGAGAGGACTGTACTGTGCAGGTGCAATCCTCTGCCGCCTGCGTTCCAGTACTGCCAGTCTCTCCGTGCCTCAGCACCACCCTTGTTCACGACACTGTGCTAGAAGCCTCCTGCAGGGCTCTGGCACAGAACCCTCAGCCCTGGCAGGGGGGCTTCGGGCAGAGGCCTTCCTGATGGCTGTTCCTGTGGCACGTGGGCATCAGGAAACATAAGAGAACTGAGTTGGGGTCCTGTTCAGTAACTGGAATTGGGAGACCCGGGTACGTCTAAGGAATAGGGGAGTCCCTCTTCCCACTGCCACGGTCAGGGTTCTACATCTTGCCAGGAAAGCTTTTCTTCTGAGTAGGGCAACGTGGCCCCTGGTTACAAGCACATAACTTGGTTACAAGCCAGCTAGCATGGCTGTTCATCCCTGCTTTGCCATTTGAGAGTCACAACAATGGAAAAATGACCTAACTTGTCTAATGCCCTGGGCTCCTTGCCCATACAAGAGGAATAAGAAAATGAAAAATAAAACAACACACAGATTAGCGTTTAGTGAGAGAATCTAAGTAACTCCTGATAGACAGTGAATACTCCATAAATGGTGGTGGCTTCTGAAAAGAACAATCAGCCAGCAATGTGACCAATTTAGAAAATTCCCTCTCCCTGTGACTCTCTATTCTCACTCTGACAACAGAGAGCTGGCCCAGATCACATGTGTGACTCCGTCGGCCTCTAAAGTTTGATGATTCTCAGGTTCTGTAGAGAGGCATTGAGGAGATCAGGAAATGCTGGGGAAGGGACCAAGAATTTCAACAGGGAAATCTGAGCCAGCAGCGCCATCTAGCCTGCTCGGCCAGGCCCCTCTGCGCATGTGTGCCCAGCACCCTGGCGCATCCTCCCTTTCTATTTTTTTAAAGTATAATTACCGGAGCTTATGTTTCACAGTTAATGCTGTCAAGCCTTTTAAACTAATTGGTCTTTTATAGAAAATTTAACTGAAAATTAACACATCTTTTAATAACATTGCCTTAACTTTAATGGCTCTCTGCCTTTCGTTTATAATTGCTCTAAAATTGTCATTTTCCATGTCATAGCTGCCATTTTTTATATTTGCTAGTTTTCATGCTGTAGATTTTTATTTTTAGTATTTCTCTTTCATGAGGGATGAGAATGATTGGATTTTTTTTACCCTCTCCCAGACCTGCCTGGCTTGCTGTGACAGCAGGGGTGTGTTCTGAGACCAGAAGGACAAACCACTGCTACTCCGTCACCACTGCTATCTTGTCTGCCTCAGGACAGCCCATGGACCGTCCTTCTCCCTGTGAGCTGCTGAAATGGATGCTCTTGAGTGGAATGTATGGAAAAGGGCCACCAAGGGTTAACCTGTTGATGTAAATAAAATCACACGGCACTAGGTTAGCCTGGCCTGATAGACACCTGGTCCTCTCCATAAAGTCAATTCAGGGGGTTGGCCCTTAATAAAAGAACAATGAAGACATTAAATCATGTGGACCCATTTTCCAGGTAGTCACACCCTCTACTCTTACTAACATAAGGTCATTTCTGGCAAAGAGAGTCCAGCTTTCTAATATTAGAGATGAGAACACAGAAACATTTCATCCACACACTTAGTTCCCAAATCTCATTACTCTAAGAACTGTATGTGTGAGAGGGAAAATGGGTATGTGTGCACACACACACATCTACAGCAGAACCTCTGTAAGTTGACCACCCAAGGGACTATAACAAGCTGGTCAACATATGGAGGTGGTCAATTTAAGGTTAGGCCTACCGTACTGAGGTGTACATATGGTAGATGTCTAGTCTATGAAAATCAGGTCAACTTTAAGGAGGTGGTCAATGTAAAGAGGTGGTCAACTATGGAGGTTCTACTGTATATGTACGTACCTATATAAAATGAATTGACTTCTTTGTAGCTACATGTGATCTTAAGAAATATGTGTCTTCTCTGTGAAAGATTTCATATACCTTTGCCCTAAAGGGTTGGCAATACCAGTCCAATTTAATAGTTCGACCCAACTGAGCGCTAGATGGTAGAAAAGACACATGAGGGCTGCTGGTGAGCCAAGACCAGGAGCTCCAAGTCTTAGTTCACTGTCCAGCATCCCTCGTCCTGGTCACTGTCTTGGTTATGAAAGTACTACTTCACTGGACACACAACCCCTTCCGTGGGCATTGTGGTGCAGTGGACAGAGCAAGCACACCGCTGGCATAATTTGCTCATGTTAGCATCTCTCTCTGGTTCCTGGAGGTGTGTCTCCATGGGACGGTGTTCCCTGTTGTGCCTCCAATGCATCTCAGATGTCCTGTGCACTAGCAAAGGGGGCCTTTCCTTTTCTCTGCTCTTGCTCTTAACACTGTTACTATTAGGGTATGCTCTTCCCTTACTTTTCCAGATTAGGTAGACCCTGAACACCTGAAAATACATGAAATCCTATTTTCTGGAAAAAAAAAAAATGACAACTGTGTCCGTCGGGACTCAGGAGCTCTTATAGCAGATGCCCTTGTTTGTCCTCCTTAGTGGTGGGTGGCTTCTCACTGCTCCTTCAATAATGATGATTTGTTTAAGAAAAGTCAAAGGCTCCAAGAAAATGGGTATCACATACGTAACCTCCTAATGCTGAGGACAAGTGAATGAGCAGGAGGCCAAGGATATCATCTGACTACAGACACTATAATGCAAGCACATCAAATCAGAGGCAGGGGGAAGGAGGAGGTTGGTAAGGCTGGGTCAGTGAAATGGTGTAGGCAGGGAAAGGACATGAATGAGGCCGGCCTGGTGGGATGTAATAGGGAGTAGTGTGGACTGTGGCTAAAGGGGACAGCTGCTCAGTTCTAGCTAATTATTGCTTTGTGTGAATCTGAGAATCTGCCTTCTGACTCCAGTGAACAGAAACTGGATACCTATATTGTATATAAAATCTTACAATTTTAAAATATTGGCAACAAATTCAATTTAAAAACAAAAACTTTCAGAAATGCAGAAGTTGTGTGTGGGCTGGATGCAGTGTGCAACACACTGTTTTGAAACTTCTATCCTAGGTCATGTTTAAGAAACAAGATATCGGGCCATGCCTGTGGCTCAAAGGAGTAGGACGCCGGCCCCATGGAACGGAGTGGCAGGTTCAAACCCAGCCCCAGCCAAAAAACTGCAAAAAAAAAAAAAAGAGGAAAAGAAACAAGATATCAAGATGGGGACTCCTGCCAAAGTAGTGTTCTGTTTCTCTCCCTTTCTTCTCCTAAAGTAAGTCCATTAGGATGGGGTGTTAGACAGAAAATAATTAGGGGTTTCACTTCGGGAATAAAGTTAGTGATGCGTTTACCCTCCAAGCCAGCATACATGGGAAAAAGTGGCATTATGAGGGGGCTGGTGGTATGTAAAAGAAGGGACACCCTCCAACCCAGTGTGTAACTCCCAGACCTAGAACTTGGCTGTGCCTGGCCCTACTTGGGGTATCCACAGTGTGGACATGGCCTTGTCTCTCTGATTGCTTGTTCTACCTCCCTCTCTGCTATCCACTGTAGTCCAAACATGACAGCCTTCAGCTGCTCTCTCAGACAAAACCCAGCTCTTACCACTTTTCACCTTTGTCTGCAAAGCCAGACAATGTCCCCCCACCAGATGTTCCCTCCCTCTGTTTTTGTTTTTGTTTTTTCTCTTTGGTGTCAAATTCAGTATTGCCTGATAAAACAGTTTTATTCTGACCAGCAAGGCTAACCCAGGTCTCTAACACCTATTCAAACTATTTCACGTTCTTCAAATCAATTGTCCTTATGTGACATTATTACTTAGTCATTTACATCACTACAGTCTCTTAGCTCACTGCAATGAAAGTTTAAATAACACAAGAGCAGGGTCCTCATCTTTCTTCTTTACTGTTGAGTCACCAGCATGGGGAATAATGCCTGGCATTTAGTAAGTGTCTAATGTATATATTGATTATGAGCAACAACAACAATAAATATGTACGGAGCTTGTCATGTGCTAAGTACTACACTAATCAACTTTTACCCATTTGCCTATCTCGACAGCCCTATGAGGTACATACTTTTATTGTCCCCATCTTAAAGATGAGAAAACTGAGTCAAGGAGAGGTTAAGATTACACAGCAAGTAAATGGCAGGGCTGGGATCTGCATCCAAGCTGTCTGCCTCCTGAGTCTATGTCTAATATTCTCTTTCCAGATAGAATTTAGGATTGGAGTTAAGAGGAAATGATGGCTGGAAAGAACAGAAATTTTAACACTTACATATGAATTTCAGCTCTAAAAAGTCCTTTCATTGTGTGTAGATGTTTGTGTGAGTATAATGTGTACAAGCTGCTATCATTTGGAAAACGATCTCTTTTCTTTTCTTTTTTTTTCTTTTTTTTTTTTTTGATGCAGAGTCTCACTATGTTGCCCTCAGTAGACTGCCACAGCATCACAGCTCATAGCAACTTCAAACTCTTGGGCTTAACCAATTACCTTGCCTCAGCCTCCCAAGTAGCTGGGACAATAGGCGCCCGCCACAATGCTGGCTATTTTTTGTTACAGTTGTCATTGCTGTTTAGCTAGCCTGGGCTGGGTTTGAACCTGCCAGCCTCGATTTATGTGGCTGGCACGGTAACCACTGTGCTACGGGCGCCAAGCCTGATAAAATATAATTCTATATTTGATCTTTGAGGCATATGCCCATAATAAGCATAATGATTGCTTCTCATCATGAATTTCTGCTGTCGATTTGAAGGATAAAGCCACAAGGCCATGTTTGTAACATCCCTACTATTGTAAGAATGACTGTGAAGGTTCAAAACATTATTATTTTAACAAGTGAAGCAGTGAGCAGCCGGAGTTGAGTTATGAAGGACAATGTTTACACATGTGACTAAATGGCAAATGGAGAGGAGTGCTAGAAAAAGACCATCGGCATCTGAGGAGATCAGTGTGTGGATGTTGTGATGTTGCTGGTAAATGAATGTCTCTGATGGAAGCTTACCTCGGGCTCCTGCTGTTTGCGGGAGTCTCCGTTTCTCAGTTTATACTCCTGCCAACACATTGTGTTCCTTCTAGTAACTATGTTGGTACTTGGCTAATCTGCTTTGTCATAAATTAGGCTTGGGATGCAACAGAGAGACATCACAGGTAACCGTTTATCAAAAGGTCTAGATCCAACTGGGCCTGTTGAACCAGACCTAATCTAATACCACATGATGGAGCTCAATCATCCCGGCCATGAAAACAAGATCTTGAATAATTTGATGGGTGTTTGGATTAATGATGTAAAAAGTTATTATCAGTGGGCTAGTGAAGTATGTCTTACTTCAACACTTAAACTTATTGTCCACAAGATTTGACAATGTAACTGAAATGCCTTGCTCAATTCTGGGCTTCTAATACGTGGTGCTGCTGCTGCTGATAAATGCAATGATGGTTACTGGATTCCTGACACCCTTTTGTCCTAGGCCAGGATGCAAAACAGATGCTGCTCCCAGGCCATAGCTATGCCTCAACTATCTTCTCCCAAACATTTCTGTTTGTGTTTAAAAGAAGATTAGAGATGGGCTTTTTAAAACAAATTTCAAACTAATTCACTTTGATTTCTCATCTGGATTTCCAAGACGCGACTCCCTTGTGATGCGAGGGACAGCTGTGGAGCTTAAATCCAGATGTGCCCCTCCATTGCCCCGTGGCCACTATGTGCCTCCCTGAAGTGGAGAGAAAGTTCTATGGTGCTTAAAGCCAGTTGTAGTCCTTGGAACTAGCGCTGGCTTCGTGGATGTTCAGCCTATGTAGTCACCCAGGGCCTACACCCCGCAGAATCTCTCACTTGGTGTAAAACTCTGCTATCACCACCTTGAAATTCTTTATAATTCATGAAAAAGTGACCTTGCGAATCATGCAACTAGTCCTGCTAGAAACACAATGTCTGATAGGTAGAAACGTAACTAATTTTATAAATTTGGGTTTTAAAAACTTTTACTGGATAAGTCAGTCTTTTGTGGTTCTGAAAACAAAATTTCAGGAAGTTTTACTGAAAACATTTTAATCACCTCCTAGTGAGAACAGTCTTCTGAAATCTCTCTAATTAGGATCAGAATTAAAATGAAATTTCTAAAGAGATGGATTATGAAATCTACTTGAAAGTGGTTTAGAAACCATAAAGCCTAAGACACAGAATTGGGGGTGATCTCACAAGCATACCCTTAGCTTCTATTATTCCTTCTGCCTCAATATCACTAGCAGGTAGAAAAGGCAGCCTTAGCGTCATCAGGCCCGCAGAAGGGTTATGAGCCCAGGGAAAGCTAGAGTGCCCTTCTCTAGGGACCACATTTTATCTCCTTGTTGGCTTGGGAAGCCATCGTATGGCGTGATGCCCAGTCAGTCAACCCTAATTCGGATGAATGTAGTTTCACAGTTATTTTTAAATCCATAATTCTGATTTCTAACTAAGATACGTTTACAGTTGGACAACATTCAGGAATATAGAATAACCTAAATTAGTCTTAAAAAACTTTACGCTTTTTCTTTCCTCAAATAGAGGTCCTTCTGGGATTAGCTTTAATGAATAGATGAGAATAATGCATAATTAGCATATCAGTGGTTTAACACATGCAGGAGAAGAACCTTCCTAAGCACTTTAAGAAACGTATGTGTATAAAAACTCTCTGAGTTCTGTTTATGATTTTACTGTGTTCAACGAAACTCTTTTTCATGGATTCCCCAAAGGTCAGTTTTCATCCAGCCTATGTCTGCATGTTCACAAGTTGTGAAGCTGAGAACTCCAAAATAAAGAGGCTTTTCTACATAATAAATAAAGGCACTCAGTGGGAACACTTCACAATACCAGGTTATGACTCATTCCAAATGTCTGCTTTTGCCTTTTGCAGTGAAAGATAGTTCCATTAAGTTGGGATCTATTTTTTAATTGTTATTTGTTTTGTGGTATTAAAAGTGGGGCAAAATAAAACCTGGCTAGATTGTTTGATGCACATCCAGCTAGAAAAGAACCAAAGGTGCATTTGATCCCTTGGCCAGCTCACCTTCCTTTCTTCTGTCACCGATTCCCTACCTCCCTGTAGTAAAAGAACCAGCCTTGCCTCCTCCAGGCCTCATCTTCTCGCAAGGATGTCAGCTTCTATGACCTAGGAGTTACCCTTGACCCTCTGTCCTCTCCACCTTCTGCTAATGTCCAGTGTTTTCCCAAGTCCCATTAATTTTATTGACAAATACCACTGAAACCTGTCCACCTCTGTCTATTCTACTGGCTCTAGCCTGCGCCACAATTGACTTCCTGCAGCCATCATGCATCTCCGAGCTACCCTACACACACTGGCAAAGCAGCCCCCTAAAAACATGAAACTGCTTACATGGCTCTCCAACCAAAACCCTTCAACGCTTCATCATCACTTTTAAGAAAAAGGGTGAAAATAGGTTTTAAAGTCCTGCAGGTCTAACCTTCCATACAATACCTCCCCTCTCTGTGGCTCAGATCCTAGGATAAACTCTATTATTTCCTTGGGGACTCTTCAGGTCAGGTACTCACCTACATTACCCCTCAGCTCTCCTTGCCTTCCTTGAACTTTGAGGCACTGATAACCAAACGTTTACTTGTAGGATGGTCTGATTAATGTCAGTATCCCTTTCCAGGGTACAAATTTCTTAGAGTTGTGCTCCCCACCACAGCCCCATCGTTAGCCCCGGGCCTCTGAAGTTGGAGGTGCAGGGAGGAAGGAGTGGGATGACTCACCGCGCTCATGAGAGAGTCCAGGACGCTGACAGCAAATGCTGTCCCACAGGCAAAGGGCTGCGTGAGGTACAGTTCTGTGTCGGGATCGTCATCATCGTCTTGGTCCAAAAACTGAACATTAGTATCATTCACTAGAAAAAGTGTAAAATAAGAATTAGCCTCGAAGACCACACACAGGCAGTAGAGCCAGAGAGAAACCAGGCTACAGTCTGTGAACACTGAAGTCACTGGAAAGGAAACAAAAGCATGGCAGAAGGCGTGGATGGATCTTTGGGGTGAGGGGCAGTGGGACTCAACGGACTGTTCCCATGTGACTGGTTAAGCCTCTGAGACCTGGACAGTGGCAAGTTCGAGCAGGCTTGCTCCATGGCAAGCCGCTGGAGGACCAGCACTCAGTGCTGGTCAGTCCTTTGGTATAGTTTTAGAATCATGACCGAAAAAACACCTTGGAGTGTTTTTTTGGTAGCCAAGTCCTTTGAGAGATATACATGTTTCAATGATGCATAGCCATGCTGGGATGGTAAGTTTAGCCACAGAGAAATAAAGCAACTTATTAGGGTAAAAAGCAATGGACCCAGAGCACAGCAAAGGCAGATAGCGGGGAATCATTCACCCCCTGGTATGACCCACAGCCTGCCCGGGGACATGCCCCTGTTTAATACGCAGGAAGCCTCAGGTAGTATGGCTTCCTGGCTGTCTCCTGCTGTTCGCTGACAAGGACTTGCTTTGAATGTTGAGTTGCACAGGGACGCCCACGTTCTCCCTTTCCCCTTCTAAACAGCTCAATCTTTTATGTGCCTCTGCTCAAGCAGACACAGCGCTCAATGTGAGTTTCATTTCCATCGGAGGAGTCCTCAAGGACCCCTCCTGCACACATGTGCAGACTGATGAGTTGTGTCACTCAGATGTCTTTCACTTATTAAAAATTAAGTGACAAAATAATTCAGAAATTATCAGTTTTGCAGAGCAAGTCATAGAGGAAAAGTAGGGGAGGGGCGGGGACACTCATGATTTCTGGAACAATCATTGCACATTTAGAAAGAGAACAAATGAGATTGCCTTTCTCTGATTCCCTTCTAAATGTGTCAGCAGCTAATTCTCTTTTGCAGAGTTATTGTTTTAATTTTTTAAAGCAACTTTCTTGATAACTTAAAAAAAAGACAAACTTTTGTTTATTGTATGAGTCAGAATAAATGATACTAGTTTAAAAGGCTAGGCATGCTATTAGTGTTTGTAAATGACATCATCTTGTTTCCCTAGAGAAAGATCTGAATAGGGGAAATTCTCTGCTCTATTCTTCCGAAGTTAATGACATCTAGGTTCCCATTGTCTCAGCAGTATTTGAACTGAGTTGAAAGTCTAAAACTAGTCTCTGACAACAGAGAGTTCAGCCACTGCCACCACTTCCTTGGGTACAAAATTTCACCATTCTGCACTTTAGTTTCTCTGTAGAACAAGGATATCATAGCCGCTGTGTCCTGAGGCTTTCAGAAGCCTGTGTGAATTAGGTTGGGCTTGGAGAGGTGGCCCAGCACCTGGATCATTTCATGCCTAATGTTAGCTGCTGTCACTGTCTCCCTTCTGATGTTAAATAGACATTATGCAAATGTCCAGTTTCTCTCTACTCAATGTCTTGCTTGGAGTCTTTCAAGCTTTTCTTTACCTCCCTCCACTTGTCCAAAGGCATGTTTTCGGCCATTGTTTAGTCTTTCTGCTTTGTGAATCAAAAAATGTAAACTGGGGACTACCTGCAGCTGAGTGTGGTTTTAAGTCCTTGTACCCGCCACTGATAGTGTGTATTGACACTTCCTAAGGACCAGCATCTGTTACCTCTTTTCAAAAGGATGGAGAAAGGCTGGCACTAGACATGGGAGCAAAGTAACTCCAAGTAGGGAAAAAGGATTCTGGGTTTTCAGATGAGCCCTGGATTAGGGGCCATCAGAAAAGAACTCCAAGAGACTAGTCAGGGTTCATCAAAAATCTTGCATATTGTTCTGGGATACCCAGGCTCAGAAGAAGAGCCATCACCATCACCTGCAAATTTCACTGAGCAGTGATTAGGTGGCCCTGCTAAGTGGAGGAAGTAAAGAAATGCTACCACTTGACAGACCCCAAGAAAGGCCTTAAGAGGCGCCCACGTAATCACCCCAGAATGTTTGTGGCCAAATACAGGTGGGAACAGTTGACTCAAACAGCTTAAACAAAGTTCTTTCTTGTGAAACTTCTAGGAGTCTTTGCCATGCTAACCTCAGCTGGGAGTGTCCAAGTAGATGAAGACTAGAACATACCGCACAGCTTAAAAAATCTTGTCTGTCCTTGGCACCCTCTGTGTCTTTCAAAAGGCATTTTTCTGGCCTGGTGTAATACAAACACATCTCAGAACACACAGGTAAATAGTCAATGTTTGTGGGGATGTGGGAGGGAAAGTGTCCAGAGGATGGCAGCATGGCTACCATCCAGGAAATGGTGCTCACAGCAGAAGGTAAGGCTGGTGTGAGCATCCTCCAGGCTCTGGGAGCAAAGAGAAGAAACCTGGCAAAGAACAAAGGATTCGAGAGAGTCAATTATGCTATGTGAATACCTGAATTGTTGCTCAGATGGGGGATATCAAACTTATTTTCGCTTTCACTAATCACAAATCAAGATATCCAGGTTAGTCAGCAGCATATAAATTCCAAATAGAAAAAAAAAAAAAAATTGCTGGCAGTGATGATTCTGAAATGCTGCCATAGGTTTCCAAGATACATTCTTGGATAATTTTTTTTTTTTTTTTTCAGATTAATATGAGAGCACAAATGGTTAGGTTACCTTGATTGCATGTCTAAGGTAAAGTTCAAGTTGTAGTTGAGTCCTTCTCTGGGAGGTGTGCTGTACACCCTTACATTGTGCCCATTAGGTGAGGGATCCTGCTCCCTATCCCTTCTCCTCTTCCCTCCCCCCACTTGAATTTAATTTTGTTTTTCCCTCATGTGGGGGAATAGTGATTTATGCATTGGTCTTGTATTAGTATTGTGTAATTGGATACTTGCTTTTCTATTCTTGTGATAGTTTACTAAGAAGAATGTTCTGCAACTACATCTAGTTAAACACAAAAGATGTAAAGTCTCCATCTTTCTTTTATGGTTGAATAGAATTTATTACACATATACCACAGTTTGTTAAACTAAGCATGAGTTGATGGGCGCTTGGGTTGATTCTGTGTCTTGGTAATTGTTAATTGACCTGTGATGAACATTCTAGTGCAAATTTCCTTAGGGTAAAATGATTTGTTTTTCTTCTTCTAGGTAGATGCCTAATTATGGAGTTGCAAGATCAAATGGAAGATCTACTTTTGCTCTTTCAGGATTCTCCGTACTTCTTCCCATAGAGGTTGTATTAGTTTGCAGTCCCTCCAGCACTTTAAAAGTGTTCCCTTCCACCTACATCCACCCTAGCATGTGTGGCTTTGGGACCTTGTGATGTAGGCCAATCTCACTGGGGTTAGGTTATGTCTCAAGGTGGTTTTGATTTGCATTTCTCTGATGATCAGGGATGATGAGCATTTTTCATGTATTTCTTGGCCATTTTTCTGTCTTCTTCAGAAAGTAAGCCACATGAGTTCCTTGGGTTTCTTGTGGCCCTACAGCTCTGAGAAGAGCAATCCAGAAACCTAGGCTTTTAGTCAACTACACTAAACATAAAAAAGACACCACTCCCATGGCTGAAGAAAGAAAATAATGTGGTACTCCATGGCCTGAGTGAATCTGTCCTGATAAGTAGCTCCATCTACAATGATGCAGTGCTGAATGGTGGACAATTTATTCTGTAGTTTCTAGACACCTTGTAAGCAAGACTACTGTGTTAAAACCCTACTCTCTTATTTTGAAATATATTTTGGGGGCCAAGAAAATGGAGTGTGGGTTTTATTTGTGAGTCATTTGAAGGCAGGTGCTCCCACCTCTCTATACAGTCCTCCGCTGAGCACATTTTTGCTGTCTCTATTTAGAAGATCAATCCCCAGTTCTGAGACCTGCTGCTGCTGGATGCCCACCCTGGAGTTATTAACCAAGTCATGGGGAAGGGCCTGACAAATGCAGTCATGACCAGAGGGCTTTGTCTTTCAGACACTGTGAATCTCCCAGAGAGAGCTCCGGGGTGGGGGCTGGGAGTCAGAAAGATGTTGTGCCTTGGCATCTGCCCCCCTCACCCTCTGTACCCTTCCTGGAGGCTGGCTTTAGTAAGAAAGGGTCCCCTAGGAGCCAGCTGTTTTTACAGCTTCAGAACCAGAGCTTCTGAAAAAGGGCCTAGTGGGGGGGAGGGGGGAGGCAAATAAAGTCAGAGTAAAGGAAAATAAACAGCTGGAGGGAAGGCACCGTCTTAGGTTTCTTATCTTAAAATTTTGATATTTCTCCTTTGACTTCCTTTGAGGTCTGTGAAGATGTGTCAGTCAAACTGACAGTGTGTTGGAAGAGGAATAGAAGGGAGAAGGCCGGAGAGTGGGGTGACAAAAAAAATGTAGGGGGGGAGGCTCAGGCCGCCAAAGAAAACGCATTAGAGCAAGGATACTTAGGAAACAACTGCCAGGTCAGATGGGTGTGATCAAAGGTTTACTGATGCTGTGTGGGGAAAAATCATTAAGAAAGGCCAGAACAAGACAGTCGATTGCAACCAGAGCCACAAATAAAACACATTCAAAGCAGTGCCATGGGGTAGCCTTTCTGTTACAGCCGGTGAAATAAAAAAAAAAAAAAAAACAAGCTGATGATAGTTGGAAACACCAATAACAGAACAAAGGGAGATAGTGATGTGAAGGAAAACAGTGCTTCTTACCCAGTTCAGTTATCATTAGAATGTGCGTCCCACTGTTTTTTTCCTGATTGACTGATACCAAAGGCAACTTGCCCGGTTTAGCTAATTGGATACGGCATTTAAGGATTGGGGAAAGGGAGTGGAGGAAAGTACAGAAAAAGAAGAGAGTGAGGGAATAACAGAGGAAACATTCTCAAGGAAAAGGACCCTGGAGGGACTAGAGGGGGTTTGCAGCTGCCCTGCGGGAAGAGGCCATTCTGCAGCTTTGCAAATTCACAGACGGCAGCAGGGCGTGCTGTGGCCAGGTAAGAAGTTGGATTCCTCTGGTCAGCAATCATGGCCCTCAAAATCTCATCCTATTTGGGACCAGAATGGCATTTGCTGAAAATGGCCTTTGGCTGAGAAGTTCAACTAGGATAGGTTAAGTTTGGTGTTACTGCTTCTACTTCATTCTCAGAATAGGTTTGGCTTAGACCTGAAGCTCTGTATGTCAGTGGAGGGTTCAGATCATAGGCGAGGTCCAGACAGAATGCTCCAAAGAGGTGCTTCCAGTGAAAATCACCAGAAAGAATCCATGGACTAAGCCTTCCCCCCACTTCCTGAATTTATGCCCCCCAATACATCTCATGCTCCTTTGTAAACTGTAATCAGCATGAAGGAATCTTTCTGTCTCAGAAGTAAGACCAATTTTCCTTTTGGGTAATTGGCCATATATTCTACCCATATGTCTCTCCAACCCCACCCCACCCCTATAAAAAACCCACTAGAACCTACAATGTTGAAAGGGCTAAGAAGCAGACCAACCTCTTCATATTCTACATGGTCTGGAAGAGAGGGCAAAAACTCCCCCCCACCCCCCAAAGCTGACATCGACCCCTACCTAGTTCAGTGATGATGGGGATGTTGACTCCAGTTGTGATGGACGGCTGGCGCAACATCCCATGCACTGGGCTGTTATCTGGAGAGGATCTATCCATTCCTGGAGGTGTGAACCCTAGTGGGAAGGAAAGAGGGGAGGAAGAACAATCGAAGAAGTGGAATATTTGGAAAATAGTGGTAATACACTGCATATACACAGACCCAAATATGTAGCTTATATATTATTTACAGGTCAACAATTAGCTCTTCCAAGATAAACTCTGATGAGCTATTTTTCTAGAGGACAAATAAGCAGACCATTATAAGTAATTCTAATTCACTAGTTCCCTAAACATCCAAACTCTATACCAATTGTTTATCTTGTTCATAGACTTTGGTTCCCTTGTCCCTCTATGCACACAAGAGGAATTAGCTTTGACACCCCCTTGAAGTTAGGTATGACATTGCAAAGTGAACAGAGAAATGCCTATCTCTTCTGGCCCGGGTATGAGATTGGTCACCTCTCTCTTCCCAGGCCACAGCGACTATGGGGACACTGGTTTCTATAGAGATGAAGGCTGGACAGCAGCCCTGGACACACCCACAAAGCACTCTGAGTGAACAAAAAATAAAGTTGTGTTCCTTTAAGCCACTGTTGTTGCTGTCCTTACCTCAACGTAACCTGACCTATCCCAAATGTCACCTTAAACCAGCTGATTGCCTGTCCTTTGGCCCACGTATGACTTAGGCCTGGGTTTTGACATACTTGTGGCAGATAGGATGTGGGAGGCAATCTGCTTGGGGGGTCTCAGGAAGTGACTGCTTGCTCTTAAAAAAAAAACATAGGAAGAGATTCTCTTTTAATTTACTGAACATTGTTTATATGTCTGTGGTACCTGGGACTATTGCAGCCATCTTGCCATAGGGTGAATACAGCTGAGGACAAAAGCCTCTTCGTGACACCTGCCGATTGAACCCCAGGAAGACCTGAACTGGAGCTCCTGGGGCAACCAGCTCTGGACTATCTACCTCAGGCTTTCTTACTAATGGGATTATATTCTGGGGGTGCCAAAAACATGTAGATGCTTTTTTAGAGACTTTACCTATACATTACTTTTCAAAGCAGAATTGAATTATGCCAGCAATGTATAGTATGACATTTGCTCAAAACATGGTATTAACCAAATGCATGCTAGTGTCACTGTCACCATGCAACGGGCAGGACAGTTAAAGAAAAGGCAGGAGTGCGGTTGTCGGTCAAGGAGCCCAAAATCATTTTGAAGTGGTATTTGAAATCTGAGAACGTTGTGGAAGGATAAGGACAATGGAGGTGTAAGGATGAGGGACCTCAAAGGATGTAGTGTACCATGGAAAACTGGTACACAGGTGACACTTTGGAGGAAATTGAAACAGCAGGCACAGTGATGCATGGACAAGTGGACACCGTGGTCAATGTCGCTCTAGCTGTAGTTCTCCATAATCACCGGTGTCTGGACACTGATGGTAATCGCTTTGAGCACTTCTTATAATCTCCGAAGTGAACATGACTTGTATTCATCTTTGGTTATTGCACTAATGTACACAGCTATGATTTAACAATAACAAAATAAAAAAAAATAAAATAAAATAAAATAAAATTTTTATATAGATTTTTCCTTTCTTAAAATGTCTATTTTTTTTGGCACACTCTGTATATATATTTATTTATATACTCTCTATATATTTAAATATATATGTACACATACATATCTATGAGGAGTTTTCTTGCAGTAAAAATCCTAACGATGCGTATGCATATATATGTGTGTGTATATATATATATGATCAACCCCTTGAACTTCCCAGCATGGCCAACACCAATCTCATAAGGTAATGGAGGCACAGAAAAATCGGAGGGCAGCCTGCTTGGTTTATGATTTTGTAGTTTGGGGTTTTTTCAGTTCTCATGCCCAAGTCCTCAGTATATATCAGGATGGGCTTGAACCAACCATAGCGTCAAGTTTAACTCAAATGACTGCCTCTTTAAGGATGTGAACAGGGACATAAACATGAGAAACTCATTGATTTCATACTTTCATATGCTGAAAATCCATTTTTCCAGGTGAAGCAAATGGCAAGTGGTCCCGTTAGCTCTGTGCTGGCGGCAAGGCCTAATTGGCTCTCCCACCTTATAGGACAGACAGGTGTTCACATTCACCTGGGTTTCTCCTTTTAGCCCTTGGTGGTTGCTCCAGGGATCTATTAATGAATTAATGACTTATATGAACAACATTACTTTGCTAAATTTCGAAGGACAAAACTCCCAGTAGATTACGAGGTAACCAGATTAATCAGATTCCTGACTCATGCCCCGGCAATGTGACAAGAGTGGGCTGAGTCTGGCATTTCGGTTAGGTGCAAATCAGGAAGGAAATGACAGGTACTCAGTAACTGCTTGTTGTTTTGGAAGTACATAATGCATGAAATTCCAGACAAACATAAAACAGTCTTCTTATTTTCTGCCCTCCTGTGTATAAATTTCTTATCATCGAGCACCATACTTTTAGAAAGCCAAAAAGAAAAAAAACAAAGTTTTACTTAGTATCAGCTTCTTGATTGCACTTGGTTTGGGTTTTTATATTTATATCCTGTGAACAAGGTAAGTCATTTTGAATGACACCGTGGTGTCCATCTTTCTCAACTTTTCTGGCCAACCACATAACCAAACACATGCATTTTTAAATGCTAGCTGTTTTCTTCCCCTAGAATGGTGAAGGAGAAAACTGAACTGTTTTCATCAGAAGTTTCATTCAAAACCATGAAAAACTCCAAGTGACAGCTGCACAGATTCAGTGGATGTGACGTTTCTGAATTTCTTCAACTTGACAAGTAAACACCTTAAATCGGTAATGCCATATGCATAATACATGGCCTGTATTTTGACATCCATCATCAAATGCTGACTTGAGAAATACGGGTTTGGATGTCAAGGAACAGCACCCATAAAGCAGGGAGAAATGGAGGTCACACAGAATTAGGAAAGCTGTATTTTATTACAGATTCTGCAACAAGCCAAAGCATCCTTTCATTTTATCTTATTTAAAGATTCCATTTTCAGCTGTGAAAAGACTCCATTCCTTTGCATGAAACCTTCATTTAGAAATGATATGCTTGCTTCATAGTCCGCTTTCATATTCCATTTTCCCCTTTGGTCACCACGGCTGGTTCCATTAGCATCTGCCAAGTGACAAAGTATGGTGGGGGCCCAAAGACATCTCTCCACCGAGGGTCTGTCCCTCTCCTCTGCATGACCCTAAGGAAAGCGTGCTTTTGTTGGCAAGAAAACTGTAGCAGCGATCATGCCACTTTTTCTTACTCTACTTTTCTAGTTGCACAATTTAAAAGCAAGGGGTACCGACAACCAGAAAAATAGATTTCATTTTTCCCCTTGTATAGAGCTGTGTTAAAGATGAACAGAATTTACTAGTGTTTCTTAGGGGTTCTAATATGGGCAAATGTAGTCTGAAATGGCAGGGCTGACCTAGATCACCCAAATGACCTCAGAGAAGAGGAAAATTCCTTCTAAAGGGATGAGGATATCAGCCTTTGACACCTGGTGATGGCATCCACTCTATTCATCATGGTTGCCATTGACAAAAGGGCAGGTCTATATGTACATATGTCTAGGGGTCCTGCTGCCCACCCCATGACTGTTTGTGGCAGTGGATACATCTTGGGTTGCACGTTAAGTCTCTCTATATAAAACCATGTTCTAGTTCTGCATATGAAAGCACCAGCACATGGGTTATACACCAGGGATCTACAGGGAGGGAACAGCGAAACTGGGAAACACTCCCTTCATTAGTTAAACTAACACTTGGGAAATTAATTTTAGAAACAACCACTTAGTTTGCCAGGAGAGATGACTAAGAATATCAGCATTGGAGAAATGAAATGGGAAGCCCTCAGTCAAGAAAAGACTCAAGTTTAAATTATCTATATTCTAAGCTTTTTCTGGGATGGGCCCCTGATTTCTTAGATGCACCATTGCTCTTGGTTAGCCATGACCATGGGAGGCAAGTCATGTGCTAAAAATGACTCCCTAAGACCTCCTGAGCTTCTTAAATTGAAGGTCCCTCCCTCTTCCAATCTTCAGCGTCAGATTTTGTTATCTGTTTTATTCATTTGGCATAAGGTATAAATGCCTTGATCAACACTGGCTCAGGACAAATATTCTTACTCCATACGCTATTTAAGAACTTTAGTGCAGAGACTGGGTTGCCCCTTTCTTGGAGCTCCCCAGATCATCTACAAAATGCATGGCACATAAAGAAGAAATAGAATAGTTACGAGCACTGGTTTTGAAGTCTTGGGTTCAAATGCTAGCTCATACACCCATGAGCCATGCAACTGTAAGCATTGTACAGAAGGTCTCCAAGTCTCTGTTACTTCATCTATAAAACAGAAGTACTGCCTACGTAGGACAATTTTTTTTTTTTTTTTTTTTATTAAATCATAGCTGTGTACATTGATATGATCATGGGGCACCATAACGTAGGACAATTGTAGGGACAAAATAATACATTCAAAATATTTAGTACAATGCTTGGTATGAAGCAAATTCTGGCCATTAATGGTCATATTTTATTAGACCCAATAGATATTTGTGGATCACCATCAGTTCCCAATGGATAAAGAACCGAGGAAGCATGTGCTAGATAGAGAATATCCCAGAAAATGAATGAGAGGACAATCAGTGTTATATATATATAACACTGATATATATATATTATAAATAATCACATCAGTCCTGTGATAGAAATTTAGCCCAAAATATCTAAGGAAGGAGGAGTCTGAAAATGGAATAGCTGGATTTTCTTCAGGTATGTTAAGAAACTGAGGGCCTGTCTTCATACAAGAAAGTGTCTGTATTCCTCATGGCAACTGCAGAATCTCTCTGGAGCATTCTGTTTCCTGAAGTTAATTTCCTACTTCCTTCAATTATTTAGCAGCACAGGTTCCTCTTTTGTTTCTTGGCCTCCTGGAATGATTTTCACTATTCTCTAAATTCTTTTACAGCATTTGGCCATCGGCACTCCTGTTGGGTTCAGCTGAACCAAGCCAGTAGTGTCTGGTGTTCTTTTTATGATAGGGGTTTATTCCTGGGTCTGACAATCCTGGGCCTCTGCCAAGGAGGGTATGGGAGGGGTATGTGTCTTTTAGTAAAATGTCAACTCTAATACCAATTAGGATGGCTTGGAATTAAAAAATGAAATGCAAATACTTGGCCTACTCAAGAAAGAGTAATGACGTGCATAATAAGACGCTCCCTAAATTTCATTTTTTAATGAATTATTTTGGGGGCTTACTGTATGCATATATGCATTACCATGCAGCATCTAAGAGGCATCATGATGATATAAGTAAAGAAAATCTATGACTCAGACAAAGCCTACAGAGGGAATGGCTAAAAAAGGGTTCCAGGGCAAAGAAAACACAAGTGCATTAGAAAATGAGAAAGGGCCCACCTCATGGTTTCTATGGGACTCAAAGCAAAGGTGAGAAGGCTCTAGATCTAGACTGAGTATGGTAACTGAGAATGAAGAAAGGCAAGGGATGGCTAAAATAGAACCTCAAGAAAATAGAGAGTACTGAGCATCAGAATAGCCAACTTGTCTCGAGTCTTATTGTACATTCAGTTCTGTTCATATAATAACTTTAGTTCTCAAAACCATCCTTTGTAGATACTCCTATTTTATAGGAGAGGAGTCCGAAGCACAGAAAAGGTAACTTACTTGCCCCTGGGCACACTTCTAGGAATGGGAAGATCTCAGATTGGAACCCAGCCAAACTAATCCCAGCGTCTTCCCTAAATCACCACATCACACAGATTCATTTTATGTGCCAGACTGTACTAAGAGATTTTTTCATGGGCCACCTCATTTATTCCTCATAACAGCACTCTGAGTCTGGGGACTGTTAATATCTCCACTGTGTAGAAGAGGCAAATAGGATTCAGAGCAGTTGAGTAACTTGCTCAAGCATATCCAGCTGGTTAGTGGCAGATCTGGGAGCTACAGCTGGGCAGTGTGATCTTAAGAGTCCAGGGATAACTACACGCCATGCTGTACCCCCTGTGTGCCTGCTGGCCTCTCCCTGCCAGGCAAGTTTGAGGCCCAAGCCAGTCTTACTTTTTTATTGTTTTCACTTTTAAACAATAGCAGATAACAACTGGGACCCATTGTAGTTATGCTTAACTTGCTTTAGCATAGCAGCATGCACAACTCAGTACACATAATAAATGCTTTATTATAGTACTTTTCCATGGGGGAAACACAAAGTACTTTCTAAATCTTCTCTAGTTAAATCCCCAGCTTTTCCAGGGAGAGCGGGAGATGGAAATTCTTATCAATCACCTCCCCTAGAAGAGATGGAGAAATGAAAGTGCGTGCTTCTCCCACCCCCATAGACTTAACATAAAAGAACTGGTTCAAATGGCAGGCCAAATTATCTTTTATTGTGTGCATATAAATGATGGTTAGGAATCCATATGCTACGTTAAACTAGGGAAATAAATTAGACCGAGTCATCTAGGTTTGCTGAGACAGGTATTCAATATGAAGTTGTAAAAGGGAAAGATCACCGTTAAAAATCATCTATAAAGACATGTTAAAATCAAGAGAAACATCTCATATTACATCATCTACGAGATGAATTAAATTTCCTGTTAATGCTGGGGGGGGGGGGGTGAAAGTCCCAAAGTCAAATGTCAGATGAAGCGCAGATCAATAAAAATATTTTGATACGTAAATGCAACAGTGCTATTTAACACATGATTGGCAACTGCTGAAACATAAATTATCCAAATTTCCCATTGTTGCTTATGGGAAAATTATGCAGATTAGGACTTGATTAGGCTTATATCATGAGACTCAATTTGGACTTTTAATCTATTAAGCTCCAATAAATGAGGCATCTGAATAGCTCCCCTGAGCAACTATAGTAATAGCCACAGCAGTCATTTCTGCAGTATGTATTCCAGCAAATTCTTTAGCAGCAGAAGGAAAGAAAATTCCATGTAGAGAAGCACAGTCTCTCTCTAACTTGTAGGGGAAAAAAATTCCATCCACACCAGGAAGGCTGATTTGGGAAATATGTTTTCAGAAATGACTACAAGAAAAATGTGACTGAAGGAAAAACCTCACTTGAACCTTGTAATATTTTCTCATGGTACTTTGGAGCAGCTTCCCACAGAACTGGAGTCCAGAGTCAGAAAGGCCACGTCGCTGACCGTGTTTACTCAATAGAAAATGATTATTTACCAGGGTGGCAGCTTCTTCAAACACTATCCAAAGGGTACTGCAATTGACCACTTTTCACTTAGGAGCCTGCAGTGGGAGACCCTAACTGGTGCTGGAGGCCAATGTCAGAAAGGCAATTGGGGAAATTCGCCTGCACATTTTTGACTGTGTGGTTATCTGCTTTATGCTAAATAACCTCTGTGCTTGGTACAGAAACTGGAGCTGATAACTGTTTGCTCCCCAGAAGAGAAGGGTGGAGCTTGCAAAGCATATAAATAGACAATTCTGAGGAACCTAAACCACGCTGTTCGGTCTCTACTGCCGTTTTACCAATCGCTCTATGTTAGAGACACAAGAGCTCTGGAAATCACCTAATCAAGCCCTCCAATTTTGCAGATAAAGAATTTGAGGCTTACAGCAGAGAGGTTATTATATCCAAAGTCATGGAACCAGTTAGTGGCAGAACCAGGATAGTTTGTATCTGTTGTGAATCTGCTTCCTTTCAACTCCTTCTTCTTGTGAAGAAACCAAACCACAGCGCCCCCCACCACCCCGAACACGGGAGAAGCAAGACCTCCCAGGGCCCCAGGATGGTTCTCCACCATCCAACTCACACCCCTGGTTTAGAAATGGGCCTGTTCCCCTCAAGTGGGGGTCAATCCATGCTCTCCTTGGGGTCTTATTTAAAAGACTAACACTCTGTGGCTACAAAGCCAGGAGCCTGGGAGTGGGGAGCTGCTGGTGACCACGCGTCCCACCATGGGGTGAACACAAACAGGGGGAAATGAATCAAGAGCTCCTGCCCCTCAATGTGCCTAAAGCCACAGATTCCCCAGTTATAGGACTCTCTTCCTACTTAAGCCTTTTTGAGTTGGATTTCACTTGCACCCAAATGCTCCAACTAGTACAGTAACAGAAAAATCGCTGTTCTTTTTGTGCTGAAAATGCTTCATGCATGTTGGATTTTCTACTGAAACACCATGACTGTATCTTTATTCAAGGTTACCTGTGTGCTTCTGCTGACGGGGATAAGAACTGGAAGTATTAATTGCCACCCCCTAACGCCGCATTTCTTTCTATTTACAATAAGGAACATTGACGTTTTTAGTGGTACATTTTTCTAGAGACTGTATTTGATTAGCACCTTGCACAGCTGGCTCCACCCACTATAAAGTGTCTCCTCCTTTTTAGAGTTCGCATTTTGGGTCTGACCCAAATCAAAGCAAATAAACCAGTCAAACAAAACTTCTCCGTAGTTATTTGCTCATTAAGCTCCATAAAATGTTTTTGGCACTTAGACACGTGCCACCCACATTTGCAGGCGATGTCTCTCCAATCAGAGGGTCTCTTTCCTTAGAATTAGCTTACAGAATTTACCGTCTAATATCTGTCTCTCAGGGGAGCTGCGGAATAGAAGGAAGGAAGAAAAGAATAGAGCTAGTCACAACTCAAATGCAACAAAAGCTGCAGATTTGTAAAGAAGCTACTATTCACTTGGACTGACGTCTCCATCTAACCAAGAACTCACAGTGCCACAGAGCATTTTCACATCTCAACTTTTGAATTTTACCTCCCCTCACATCATTTTCCAATTTTAAAAATAAGACATACTTGGGTGATACAAATCAAATAGCTTCAACTTTTACCCACACTTTGGTCTAAGCAATTTCACCTTTAAAAATATATATACAGTCACAATTTCCTGATGGTAAAGATCTAGCTGCCATGTTCTTCATTCACAGTTATTAACTAACAATGTTAAATCAAAAACAGCATGAATGTCTAATTTTAGGAAATCGATAACGTTACGTACATAATCATCAGAAATAATGAAGAAAAATATTTTTAATGAAAATACAACCAGAGAAAAGTGGTCATGATAAAAATCTCTGTGGAAAAACAGGTCACATACTAGCATGTATGATCCGTTTTTTTTTTGAAGATAAAAGTATTAATATCTGTGGATATAAGACTATTATGTTGATTTTCTTAAAAGGTAAATTATAGGGAATGTGCTTTTTTTATTTATATAAGCTGTTAATTTTTCTAAAATGAATGTTTTATTTATATAATGAGAAAAAAATTAAACTTATAAATTAATAGAAGAAAAAACACTGAAATCTTGAAATCTCGCGTGAGCTTTATGGGCTGACAGTGGCTGGTCAACATTGTGAATGGGCATGCCTTGTTGATGCTTAGGATCTGAAAGGTCATTGAGCACCCAATTGATTTAAAGTTGGGAGGACTGAAGTTTTGAGATAGAAACAACAAGTTCAAGGTTCCAGAGGGACTTCAGAAAAACAAGGCCCTATACAAGCCACTCAATTGCAAAGCAGAAGCCATACACATGTAAAGCACTCCTGGGCTGTGAAAAGTCCAAGAAACTGGTTAACATAGCCTTCACCTCACTTACTTAATTGTTGTGTTAAGACGCTTATACTCTTAAAAGATTTGACATGTACCCTTGCCTGTTAACAAGTTTGATGTAAGCATTCCAAATTATGTATAAATCAGCACATTGTACCTTGTAAATGCATTCATGGACACAGTTATGATTTAATAAAAAAATGAAATAAAAAGTCCAAGAAATGCCACAGGTCCTGTGCGTACAACAGAAGGAAGGAGCAGATAGAGCTGGTTTCCAGTGCAGATGAGAGCAGCACCTGTTTATTCTCATCTCTGCTCCCACAGAGCCTCATCTCCCTCAGAAATGCTGCCCCTCACTTCCCTCCCAACCCAGCTCCTATGCCTTCTCTGCCCCCTCTAGGAAGCCTACCATGCTAACTCCTCACAGCCAGTTACTTCACGTAGATAGCTTCCTCTGCCCTTTCCCATTCCTGTTACTTGTTATTTAAAAATGTATGAATTACTACTAAATAACGTACTAATTACCACATACTGAGGTTTAAATATTTTTAAGCATCTTTAATTTTCTCTCTTTTTTTTTTTCTTTTGTTTTTTGGTCTTCATATTCCTATTGGATTCCTCAGTTTCAATATGGCATAGAATTTTCTTTATTATTTCATTATTGTTATTATTATGCCAGATTTTTCTTGATCATATTATGTATCCTTAATTCCTGCTCTGGGAGCCTCCCTCCTTGTTGCTATCACAAGAGGACAAAGCTGTTTGCCACTAACATGGGGTCTCCTCTTTCATGCAGGATCACATTTCCAGTAAACGAGAGGCTTACTATACCAGGGGAAAGGCAAACATATGCATTACAAGACATCTATAGGAAAGGGATACTAATAAAACACACGGAAATCCCTCCTTGGCTGCCAAGACCATATACCATTTTGTTTCCATTACATCAATTTTTTTCTCCCCCTTTTGGGGCATTAATCAAAGAAATGCAAAGAGCTCATTAAAGTGATAGATTGACTGAAAATGTAACCACCTTTTCATTATAAACAGTTTCTTTATGTTCTCAGTGCTATGGGCTTTGTTTTTCAGCATTTGTCATGTAGTTCAAATGTCCTTTTACATTTAAAACACCAAATGTCGAATGGGCCCCAGTTGTTTGGTTTAGTATGAATCGATGGCCAGCGTAACAGACTAGAGCTACAGACTCACAAGCAAACTAAAACATCCATATCTAAAGCTCACAGAAAATTAAGTAGCTGTAAAAGACGGATTTGCCAAGTGAGCCAAGGCACCACCACGCAGTGCAGGAAAGCAGAACCTCGTCACCCACAACTTCTCAGCCAGCTAGTCTCTGAACCCTTCTAGAGACAAGATGCCTGGCCCAACATAGCTGCAGAGGTCCCAAACATTTGGGAGTTCTTGAAAAGACATCATTTTAATGTTTTTTTCTTTTAAGTGTTAAGGGGTTTCCTGGATGTATGTTTATGTAGGCAGATGAATGTGCAACTGGGATCCTGGATCATGGGGTCAGGCATTCCCACACACACACACAGATCTGCCTCAGAGGACGGCTTGACTCATGCTGCTTTGATGCTGAGCAACTCTCTTCCAAGTGTGATCAATATTTGTTGACGACAACCAGAAAGAAGCCACAACGTCATGGTTAAGAACTTGAACTCTAAAGCAAGAACACGTTTTAAGTCCTTTCAGCTTTGAACTTTGTGATCCAGGGAAATTTAAATTCTGTGTCTTAGTTTTCTCATTGGTAAAATGGAAGAGTAATATGTTATGAAGATTAAATGAGTAAATAGTAATAACAATAATACTACAGGAAGCTGTTGACAGCAGTGCCTGGCACAGAATAATGTATGTACCGACTATTTACAGAGTTGATGGAGAAAACAAAAAACGTGGGTTTTAGCTCCAGGTCACCTCCTAACTCTTTGTAAAAACCTAGAATGATTGAACAGCTTGTCCAACCTCAGTTTTCCCATCCATAAAACAAGGCACAGGCAATGCCCCAAATCCCATCTAAATATCATACATAATATGGGAACCATGAGAATTCTGGTTTTAGTCACTCAATATTCAGGAATGGCTCCAGATTCATCCATGGGTTGTTTTTTTTAAGGAAGTGGAAGGTGGAAGCCCTCTCTTTTGAGACCCTATCACTTAGTCTGTATCAAAAACCAATGATATATGTATAGAAGAGACACATGTTAATACATTGTGCCATCACACCCGTGTGGCTTGCATACCACACCTGTAGGCGTGACATCAGACCTCTCCGCCTCCACTAAAGCTTTGCCTAAGGCATGGTCCTCCCTCCAGGAGCCAGGTATCCAGTCCATTTGCTAACATTCGAAATAGGTTCATTGATTGCCTTGTAGTCATAGCCGTGGCACCTGCTCTGGTCCTCAGTCTCCTCATCTGTAAAGTGGGGATGACTCTAAGTCTACTCTCAAACCCCAAATTTTAAAACTAAGCTCCTACAGAATAAACTAGCTGGAGGAAATAGAAATTCTCCCTTCAGATCCTTTTATAAGCTCTGGTGTAAATCTTGCTTTTCGTTCAGTGTTATTCTTTTGCCTGGAGAATGAAACTTCAGTGCCCAAACCAAAGATAAGGATGTACTTTCTCTAAAGTTGCTCTAATGGCCGAGAAAGCCATAAATAACCATTTATTAAACAAACAGTATAGGCTAAAGGAAGAGAAACCACCACAATTAGGCCCCTGAGGCCTGCAGGCACAGTACAGAATGGTGGGACTCTCATAATCCTGGCCATATATTACCAGTTGTTCCATTTTCTTGAAGTTATCTTCATAATCAAGATGCTATCCCAGCCATCGTGGGCTTTAGAACTATTTTTAATTTTAATTTAAAGAGCAATTAAAGAAAGACAATGGATACGTGGGATAATAAAGTAAGTGATTAGCAGCATGCAAATGACAAAGGCTTAATGATAATATGGTTCTAGTCTCCAAAGGGCTTGTCGAGAGAAACCCCTTTCTACATGTGGTTGTTCAGCTAATGTGTCTCAACCCACAATTACAACATTGCTGACACCATTAACCAGTGAAACAACATCACTTCGCGAAATCCTTGTTGCCTCATTAAAACGGAAAGGGTCAGGTAATTTACCAGCCTTGTATGTCTAGTTTTGTTGTTGGTAATTAGCAAACATTACCCAGCATGGAGTCCCACTGGGAGCTGGAGAAACTTTGTGAAATATTAAAGAGGAAAGTCTTTATATTTCATTGGAAATTTGAAAAGAAGTACAGTAATGTTCTTGCATGTAAGAGAAGGAAAAAAGGAACCTGGAACCTTTTTAACTTAGGGAGAAATATTCAGAACGCACTCCCCAAATCAAGAGGCCGGATCATGAAATTGGGTCTGCTTCCCTGTTTACAAAAGGGAGTCAGAGAAGGGAAGGCAGGAAAATTGCAAACTTCATTTTTATCGTTCTTACTTAAGTTTCTTGAATTTATCTCCTTGAAATGAAGGAAAGAGGCTATAAAAAGTTTGCTCTTAGGAACACCTTAGGACTTAAATAAGTACCAGAATTGTTTATTCAAAAAAAATGTATGTATGTATATATTTTTAAACATAGAGAAAGAAGAAATATATCTCAGGGCCGGGAATTTCTGCCTCCCAGCTTCCTAATGGAAGCTGCCATACATTGGAACTGAGACTCTGTCCGGAACCGCTGGCCAACACTTGGTGTGTTGACAGGGAGCAGAAGGGTATCTTATTCTTTAAATGGAACTTTTGGAACATAAAACACATTCCAATAAATGTGAGCAGAAAATTATGAATTCATTAAACTACTTTGGTAACTTGTGCTATATATAATATTTATATTCCGACTACTGTAAAATATGCTTTAATATCTTTAGGCAACTATAAGGACTTAAATATTTATAAAATGGCTAAAGATAACGTATGGCCCTCTTATTCCTACATACAGATGATGTAAGGCGTGCAATCAAAGACAATAACACTCTCGGCCCATTTGTCATCTTAAAGGAGCCGATCAACGCACCATCCCTCGTGTACCATCTACATAAGAGTTGTTGCCGACATAGGCAACTCCAGAGGAGTCTGCGCCTTAAAAACTACCTAGAGTGCTATAGTTCATAGAAAACAGGGCTTTCTGAAAATGGAGACAAAACAATAAATTTGCAGGCAAAACAGCTCCAAGAGGGGCTTCAAAATACTGCTGTATTTATCTCTGGGACATGTGGGAATGGGAAGCATTTTGATTTAATATTTCATAACACAGAGACAATTGCTTCCTTGCATGGTATATAATTAATGCTCACAGAAATGAGGGTATTTTTTTAATTCTTCAGTATCTTAAATGCAAACAAATAAGTAAGTAAATAAGGAGACACACCTGCATAATAGGAAGGGCTTCCTTTAGAAATGCGGAACAGCCGCATATAATCCCAATAAAGAGAAAGCCACTGTGAATTTATAATCACCTAGGGGCCTATTAAAAGTAGTTTTATAGATTAAGTGTGAAACCTCAACTCTGATGTTCTCATTATTTACCTTCCTTGCTTGCCTTTAGGCTCATGGTCTGATTGATTTGCAAAATTCTCCCATTTCCTATGCCCATGAGGCATTCAAAGAATTACTTGTGCCCAACAGCCTTGATCTCTCACATGGACACCCCTGGGTTTATTTTCCCTGTTTCCACTGCTTCCCTGCTAGGAATCATGTGGAAGGTTGTGAATACAAGTTCATTTCTTATATAACCTGTACTTTCAGACTTCTCAGCTGTCACTCCTAGAAGGCTGCCAGTTCTACGAAGCTTTAGTGAATCTGCAGCTCTGATAGGAGGATCAGGGTGATTTCCTTGGGTAAGTAAGGAATTACAGAAAACAGTGTGATGTTTTCATGAAAAATTAAAAATGGAATTTCTGTATTAACCAGCAATCCCACTTCTAGGTATATAGCCAAAGAAATGAATTCAGTATCTCAAAGAGATATTTGCATGACCATGCAGTATTGTCCACAATAGCCAAGATACAGAAACAACTTAAGTGTCTGTCAATGGATGAATGGATAAAAAAAAAAAAGTGGGACATGTGAGTGTGTGTGCACATATATACTATAATGAAATATGATTCAGCCACAAACAAGAAAGAAATCCTGCCATTCATGACAGCATAAAAGAACCAGAGGACATCATGGTAAGCCTGTCACAGAAGGCAAATGCTGCCTAATCTCGCTAACATGTGGAATCTAAGGAAGTGAAACTCCTAGAAGCAGAGAGTGGAATGGTAGTTCTCAGGGTCTGAGATCAAGGAGCAGAATGGGAAGGTGATGGTGAAAGGGTACAAATTTTCAGTTTTGAAATGAACAAATCCTGGGGATCTAAAGTAGTGTGGTGACTACAACTAATAATATGGTACAGTATACTGGAAATTTGCTGAAAGAGGAGACCTGAAATGTCCTCACCCCTCTATATACATGCAGATAGTAACTGCCTGAAGTAATGGATGGGTTCATTAAGTTGATTCTCATAATCATTACATAATGTATATAATGCATATTGAATCATCATGTTGTACACATTAAATATATATAATTCTTATTTGTCAATTATACTTTAGTAGGGGGAAGAAAACCCCTGAGCTAGGTAAACCTATTGAATTTATATGCAAGTATTTCTTCATATATCTCTGAGAAGGTGGGGTGAGGGGAAAAGAGAAGTTTTGTCATTTCATTAGATGTCTAACAGTTCTTCCTCAACTCCTCTAAAGGCTTCTCCCAGACTTCTCATCTCCCAAAGGTGTCTTCATTTCCACTAGCTTCTGTTTTCTATGCACATTTCTAGAGAAATGGAGTCAATAGGAATTCTGACTACTAAATACAAATGGATAATACCTTGTCATTTGTTCATTTTGGGGGGGCAAATGATGGTAAAACTGTCCAGTAATAATAACTTTGCTTCTGGGAGTTTCACTTCCTTAGATTCCACATGTAAGCGAGATTAGGCAGCATATCTTAGGCACTAAGTGTTGTACATCCATTCACACGGGGCTGCCATGTACGGTTGTGAAGGTTGGGCACTGCACAATTATTAATCTAAGTAGGCACTACTTGTGTCATGGACATTGTACATTTCTATATTTATCACAATATTTTTTCTTAGAAGATGGCAGAAAAGTATATTGTTCCAACATAAACAGTACACTATGACAAATTTGTAGCAGATGGAAATAAAGTATCTTGAGAAAAGAGTGACTTTTTCTTACTTAAAAGTCCTGCATAGACAACAGAAACCCTGTATCTTATTGAATTCTCAAAGCAACTTGATGAAGCAGGTGCATTTGTATTCTCAATGTGAAAATTGAGACACAAAGAGTTTAAATAGTTTGCCCAGTTCTAGTAAGGAGCAGAGCTGGGATCCAAACCCAAGCTGTGTATTCCAGACCCCACATGTGCTGTGATTAAATCTAACCACCAAGTGCTATAGAAGTATTTCTTGATGTTTTATAAAACCCTTCTACAGTCATCATCTCTTTGAATTCGCATACTGATTCCTCAGAAACTTTGGGTGAAGTCATTTTAACAAACCCCACTTTATACATGAAGAAGAATGAGGAGGGCTTATCCAAAGTTGAATCACATGTGATTGACAGAACTAAGATTTAAAGCTTGTGTCCCTTGTGATTCACCATTATGAATCCCATCTTTGGAGTTCCTCTTGCTCCTGTCTGCTGCTGAGAGGAATGTCCATCCCCACGTGATCAGGGAAGCTCTCAGGAACCATTCAAAGCAAGCAGAGAGCAGCAAGCAGAGATATTTTCTGCCCTTTATTAAAATTTAGAGGTCTCAGTCCTACAGCCTCCTCAGGCCCTAGGCTGATACTATGTCACAGTATATGCAGTGAGACTAGTCATAGGTTGGGGGCCAGAAGCTATTAGTAAAGGTTAAAGGAATAGGATGATTTATGTTAGAGACAACTTATCTGTCTGACCAAGGCTCCTACCCACAAATTCAACACCTTGATCCTTGCAATCCTTGTCTAGGGCCCAGTTGTCAAATGAATGAAGGGTGATTGAAGCCTCAAGGGAAGATGCAGGTTTTTTAATTAAGATATTGAGCTGTTTTATCTCAATTAGAGCAAACCAAGAGAGAGCAGGCTGCATGCAACAGACGGTGGGATTAAATCATTTGTTCATTTATTACTCCCTCCACAAACCTCTCTACTAAGTGCGAGGTCTAGGCTAAGCATTTAAAAATATTCCTGACAGTTGGTGGGGCGTAAGGAGGTCAGTAAAACAATAGAACAGGCTGCTCTTTTGAGGACTTATTCAAGTTAACAGTAAGCTCACCTACAATAACTTCCTTTGACATGGTGAGCCTGCTAAGTCCTCTGGTTATCTCACTAGTACATACAGAACCAAGCGACCCTTTGTGACATATACTTGGCCTTTCCTGCTTATGTGCCTTCTATCAGTCAGCTTCAGACCTTTCCGTGTGCCTGTCAGCGCCCTTACTTACGATAATCACACGTATTTTCAACTCTACTTTGGAGCCTCCCTGGCTACTACAGCTCAAAGCAACCTTTACCTTCTCTTAACACACTCTATGACAACATCCGCGTGGCACTGAAAATGTCCAGTAAAAAATCTTTGTCAGGCTTATATAACAAGGTACTTAATGACTACTATGCTACTTTCCTGGAATTTTCCTCCAGAACATTTCATAAAATATAATTAAAGAATTTAAGGACCATTCATATCCTTGAATATTCTCTAAATCCAGAACACTTTAATTTATAAATCGGTTGTCTTCTTTGAAGGGCCACTTTTAATGAAAAATAAAATAAAGGTTTTAGGAGCACACATGCCTTTTTTTGCCTCTGAAAGGTTGGGCAAAGAAAAAAATGCACTGAGTGGTTGGCTGGGCTCATTTGCCAACTGGAGGCCTAGGTGGCATCTTCACAGCAGGTGGATTAAAGCTATGCCTTGGAAAATTACAAGTGGTTCATGTTATGATGTTTGCAAGGTATTCTAGAATGCACCAAATCTTATATCATTAAGACTACCTGGAAAACACCCCAAATTTCAACTGTAAAACTTATTTTATATGTCTTAGTCACTTTCATCCGTAGATCCTGTTAGCTGTATGATGGCGCAGACTATGGAAAAAGCAGGGATACTAACCCCAGGGACAGAGTATAAACCAAACTGATGTTTGGGGGAAGAATGGTTAGTTGACCTATCCAGAATTTCACCTTGGGGAGTGCATGAGATTATAAGACTCCCTTTACCTTTCTCTGATATACAAGTGTGCTTTCCTCCCATAGGACAATTTCTCTGGACCATTTTCTAAGCCTAGCTTTGAAGACTAGAAGTGTCTACTCACTCTTGTCTACTGCCTTCTATGGAGACTTTCACCTGGAGAGTGGAATGAGTAAATAAAACTGGGAAGTATCTCATAAGGCTCCTAACAAAGAAAGCAATGGCTGGGTCTCAAACATTCTAACATCTTTCTGACAGCTCCAAAGTCAAATCTATATTAACAAGAAAAAAAGAAAAGCTCGAACAATTATACTATTCACAGAGATGGGATCAGCAGAAGGCTTGATATTACCCCCAGCTCTACCCTTGTTTGTCTAAGTGTTATAGTAGTAAAGACTCAAGCCAACAGAATAATATCTCTCATTGTTGGGACCGGTAGGGTCAGAAAAATTAAAAAAAAAAAAAAAAATGGAGATTTGTGGAGATGAGAAACATTCAAAACAAAATTCATCCCCTTGGGCACAAAGACGAGTTTCGGAGGGAGGCTGGCACACCTCAGTGCTTTCTGGGGTTGTGTCCAGGACCCTTGAAAAACAGACATATACATTCAGGCCCATTCTCATCAAAACAAAACTTGAGTTTAATGGGACAAGTTTGTGTGGTGAGAAAAGCATAGACCTTGAAATCATACAGTTCAACTCCATGTGCTCTTGACCAGCTGTAAAACTTTGGGAAAAGGTGCTTAATTTTCCAGAGCCTCTGTTTTCTTGTCTGTAAAAGACAGACAGTAACGTCTATCTCAGCAGGTTTTCAGAGAGATTAAATGAGATATTATATATGAAAATGCCTGGTGCAAGATTCATTTGGAAAACACCAAAACAATTTACAATTTTTAAAAGGAAGCTTTATCTAGGCACCCAAATTTTGTGAAGTAAACCATCGTAGGAGAGCCCAAGGCTGAAACGATGAGTTCAGTTCAATTCCATCACCACCCCACTTCTGTTTTCTCTCTTTGAAGCAAAGGTGTCCTTTTATTATAGTTGTCCCAGTATCCTTTTTATTAATAGTTGTCACAGCCTGAGCAGGGAAGTGAAACTGTCCTGCATGCAGTTAGAAGGAAATGATTATGTCATCTTTTTTGTAACTTTTTCTCCTGCACATCCACTCTAGAAGACAGAGCTTCAGGTATGCAGGGCATAAAAGCCTCCACAGGTACAGAAAGTATTACAAATTTTTCTATCTCTCATTACAGCCGCTGCTGTTGTTTTTCCTTGTTTCCTTCACCAGGGATATATTACCATAATGGTAAGTGGCAGTCTTAAGAGGATCTCTCACGTGATGAAATATGCCGTGTAGGAAAAGTTCTCCTGAGTTGAAGTCATTTAGAAAACAGCTGTAATTGCTGCTTTGCTGAAATACACACGCACCCTGTGCTAGGATTCATCTTGTGATGTCCACAGAAGAAATGTAACAGGGCAGACCCCTTTCTGTACTTGAGACCTGCTCAGAGCCCTAAGCAAAATTTTCTTTATTGTTTAGTAAGCTCTTTTAATGAAATGTACTACTCTTATTATAGAGGACTCAAAATAAGATCTAAATCACAAACCAATAAAAGAAAATTATTGGGCTGGGTATCTAAAGTTACTACCTAGAGGCTACTCCAGTGTGGTATTTATAAATCTCTAAACAGTTAAGTATAATTGTCTTTCTGGTTTTTGGGACGGAAGCCAACAGCAGTTTCAGTTACAACGGAAGAAAAATATTTTAGCGCTGAGCTTTGTTCATTCAGTGGGTATAAAGAGAAATGGCTTCTCCCCCACCGCCATTTCAGAATTGAGAGAGAATATTGTGGTAATGAAATGTTATATGGGAGCAGCTGAAAAAATGCTTCTCTGATTTCAGGGAGGGAGCATGTGTGTGAGGATATGTGCATAGGTGCGTTTGCAAGAGAGAGGGAGCAGCCTGGGTGGAAGGGAAGCTGGGTTTGGAGGACGAGAAGAAGGAACAACAGCAAGGAGAGGGGCCGGCGTGGAAGGGTGGCCTGGGAGTTGAAAGGGGGTGGTCCGGCCCATTAATGGAAAAGCCAGATGTGAGGTTGCTCCCCCCAAGGCCGGCTGCTCCCCATCTTTAGACACAAAGACAGCCCTGTCCAGGAAGGATGTGAACGCTTCCACTATAAGACCCATGACCCCATCCTGCCAAACACCATAGCTCTCCCTCTGGAGTAAGAATGTAGATCATATAAAACACAGATCCCTATGTAATAAAAATCAAGAAAACACTGGATACCCTCATTTATAAAGGACCACAGAACTCATCTCCTCTCACCTCCCTTCTATCACAAATAGCATGTCAGTTACCTTCCTTTGGCAAAGGTTATGCAGTGATAGGACACGCACTACGTTTTTAGGTAGTCCATTTTAACCTGCAAAGGCCTCCCTTGGGTTAGGCTAATATCTGGTTCTCCTTAATTATTAGCCATTGGTCCTGGATTTTGTGCCATGAAACAGAAGATAAAATGGTTCTTCAAGACTGCTAGGCTTGTGCTCCTAACCACTTCGCAAGTGACACATGGGCCACACATGGCCCCATTCTGGTTGTCCACGTTACAACATTCTTCCATTTGTGTCCATTTGTCCCTGTAAATCTTCACCACTCTTGCCATAGTTCCTCTCATACTGACCAGGATGAAGCAACCACTGCTCAAAATAAATTCTGCTCTTGTCAATAAGGGTTTCTTTCCTGTCTTTACTGATGATTTGCACATTAACACACAGAGGTCCCCAATACATTCCATCCTGACGGCTTCGTCCCAGAGCTCCGCTTTAGAAGGTCCTTTTGAATCCTGCTTTTTGCCATCCAGTAATTTGGAGATCCTAATCCACGCTGTCTCACACCAAGATAAAGCTGAAATTGCATTTTCTTCTATGGAACAGGAAGAGACATCTCAGACTTCAGGATGGGGAGGGTGGACCCTCTGCCCCCAATTAATGCCATCTCTCCAAGGACTGCTACCATACTTGCAAAGAAAAATGTCATTCCCTACTTGAGGCTCTTAACCTTTGTTGAAACACAGACAAAGGAGCTTATCCCTTACATGTGGATGTTCATTTCATGTAACTATGGCTTCAGGTCAGGGAGAGCTGGAGGAAACACGTGAGTGTGCTGCGTTGCGTGCAAGCCACTGTAACTTTTTTTTTTTTTTTTTTAACTTGGTGGCTATAAAGAGGCACAGAATATAGAAAAATAAACTTAGAGGAAGAGAAGCCAGGCAGTAGACATATGTCCTGGATTCTCTATTTTGGTTTGCTTCTCTTCTGGGGTGTTGGGACCTGGCCTACTTTGTCGTTCTCTCTGCCCTCTCTTTCTAAGATGGTCCTTAGACTTCTGTCCTTCAACTGTCCCTGAGACTCTCCTTCACTCCTAGACCATGCACTATGGGTCAGATCTCTAGTGGTGACCTTCTCCTGGCTTGGGGACTGTGATTCCACCCTTTGGCTTTCTGTGCCCACCTAGATTTTCCACCAAGTCCCTGTGGAAATGACCCTCCCCACACTGCTTGTCCCCACAGGCTGTGTTCTACTCTGCAGCAGGCTGCTTCCTATGAGCAGCATGGCTGTTGTCACCAGGAAGGAAGCTCACACCCATCTTGGCTGCTTCACACCTACAGTGACTCCCACTAGCCCCTGACGTTAGTCCCTTTCCAGTGCAAGGCTCCCGGCTTCCTCCTGGATAGCCTCTTCCTGTCTACTCCAAACAATGCCTCATGGGGCTCCCAGATCAATCTCCCTGAGGCTCAGGTCGAAGCCTATTTCTCTTTTGCTTTGAAACCTTCTGTAGTTCCCTGGTGCCTGCTGAATTATTTACAGCGTCCAAACACAATAAGAAAAAAAGGTTCCGGCCTCTTCTCTTCCCGTGCTCATACCCCACACTCCAGCCAAACCTTAGCCTTTGCTGTCCCTCTGACACACCCTGTGACCTCTGCCCCCTAATTTCAAGTCTTCTCCCTGACTTGAGCCAGCTGCCTTTGTCTCCAGCTGCTGAAATCCCATGCATGTTTTTCAGTGCCACTTAAACCCACTGTCCTCTTCTGCTCCCCATATTAGCCCACGTAGAGGGTAATTCCCTCGCAGTAATAATGCAGCATTCCGAGGCAGAGGCACACATTTGCCTAGGAGGTCGCCAGCCCTGGAAATGTGTTTTATGCTCCCTGTCTCCCCAGCAATGCCTGCCATGTACAGTTTGGGCACACAACACGTGCTTAAAAAATCATCTGCGGCATTGGATTGACACCTAGAGGACATCTAGAGGACAGGTTATTGCAGATAACAGGAAAAGGATCATTGGAGGAACCTAACACCAACCTTCCAATGGAGCCCAGTCACTGAAATACCCCCATAGCACCATCTTTTAAAGAGATCCAGGCTCTAAGGGGACCAATGTTTGCTGTGCCACAGTGTCACTACGCTTGATCTCGGCTCTGTTGCCTCTCAAAAGCTCAAAAGTCATGATCAGGACTGCTACCCTTCACTTATCACCTTGACACATATGTCAGGAACCTTATTGACAAATACAGCCAGTTAGGCAGAAAACAGCCAGAGCCTGTGGTCTCTACCACGTGACCCCACACATTCCTTTTCTCCACTTAAGGCTTTTCAAGTCTTGGGGAAGCTGATGACAAATCGAAAATAATATGAAAGAAAGGATAGAGACCACCAAGCTGACCTAACAAAAT
Organism: Loris lydekkerianus; assembly: GCA_963574355.1. NCBI lineage: Eukaryota > Metazoa > Chordata > Mammalia > Primates > Lorisidae > Loris > Loris lydekkerianus. The sequence continues at coordinate 97,170 of CAUYPK010136535.1, read as the reverse complement.
TGTCCTCAAGAAGCAAAGTGATTTAATGGTTAGGATTCCAGTTCTCCGGGCTGGGAGACCTGGGTGCAAAACAATACTTCTCTAAGCCTCGGTTTCCTCATCTTTCCAATTGAACTGGTCACCTGCTGACCTCACAGCCCTCCTCAGAGGAATACTTAGGGCAGTCGTTCCCAATCCACACTACACATGAGAACCAGATGGGAGTTTATTAAACTCCTGGGGGCCCAGTTGTACCCCAGACTAATTCAATCACAATTGCTGAGGTGTGCCCTACACATTGATATTTTTCAAAGTGTCTCAAGTAAGTGCAACATGCAACCAGAGATCTAAGAAGTGCATATTTCCCTTCCTTCCTTCTTTCTTTATTTGTCAGAGTCTTACTTTGTTGCCCTGGGTAGAGTGCTATGGCATCAGAGCTCACAGCAACCTCCAACTCTTGGGCTCAAGCAATTCTCCTGGCTTAATCTCCTAAGTAGCTGTGACTATAGGTGCCCAGCACAACACCCAGCTAGTTTTCTATTTTTAGTAGAGATGGGGGTCTTGCTCTTGCTCAGGCTGGTCTCGAACTCCTCAGCTCAAGCAATTTACCCACCTTTGCCTCCTGGCGTGAGCCACCAGGACCAGCCAAGAAGTGCGTATTTTCTTGATTGGCAAATGCCTACCACACAATCCAGAACATGTGCATTAACAATGGCATTATTATTATTATTGTTATTACAATAGTCACTCTGTCAGTTGTGGTGGTGGTGTTGTAGTGTTCAGCTGGGCTTTGCTGCAGGGCCGGAGTTTCAAAAGTAACAACAGTCCTCACTGCAGTATCACTGAGCTCTTCCGCAGCTCCACAAGAAGAATTTTGTTCTCTGAGGCCATCACATATTCCTCTTTGTGATCACACCTCCAGCCCTTTGGCTCTCCCACATCCTCATCCACCCTCTTGCTCTTTGACCTCCTGGCTTTGCCATTGGCTGTAGTTCTAGAAGCCCCACCTCTTGGTTTGGCTTCTTTAGCTGCTGGCTCAGATCTGGTGGCCACTCATCTCATATTTTCTTAATGGCCTCCTGTGAATTCCCATCTCCAGCTAAAGCCATGTCCTACTTCTCTTTCTGTCAAGCACTGCAAGGAACCCCATACCGCTGTGCTCACTGGTTCTATGACACCTTCACCATTTCAGCCTCAGATGGACATAATCTGGACCAGGACTAAATCCTCTACTTACTTTCCCAAGTCAATTTCTGCTCTTGGGTCCTCTGCTTACTTCAATGCTGCTACATCCACCAGTGGCCAACCTCATATTTAATCCCTAATTCTTTACCCTTGTTTTTCCATCCTGCCCAACTGGGCTTCAGAGGCTGTCTTCCTGTGCTTCAAATCCAGCTCAATTTCTGTCTGCCCTCCTTACTGACATCAGCAAGGCTGCCCTGCAGCCCCACCCCATCCCTGCTGGTCCACTGCCTGGTCTTCTTACAGAGCCCGTGCCTCCATCTCTTCCCACCTCTAAACCACACTCATACTTTTGCCTTTTCCAAATATGACTTACAATTACCCTTATAAATCTTTGATGATGTCCCCAAATTCAAACCCTTGGAAGAACAAGTCTATGCTCTAGGCCTGTACTATCCAATATGGTAGTCATGTTGCTTTATATGTATTAAATTTACATTTATATTTATTAAATCTATATTTATATTTATGAAATTTGTATTTACTAAAATAAAATAAGAGGACAAATTCAGTTCCTGAGTTACACTCTTTAAGTCATCTGCAGATGTCACCTCTTCTCGAAAGCCTTCTTAGTGCCGGGAAATGTGTAAAATGAGAAGCACTAGGGGTTCCTCTGCATGGGGCCTGGTCCTTTCTCACTGCACTGAAATCCTCTATGGGGATGCCTCCTCCACTCACCTCAGCCCCTGTGTGCTCTGGACCTTTCTAGTGCCTGATGCACAGGGAACACTTCATTTATTCCTCTTTCTTTCCCTTAGGAGTTACCCTTCCTGAATGGATAAGCAGGAAGAAATGATACAATGCTCATTTCATAACTCGATGTGAAAGCAGAATAGGAAACCCCATTGCACGCTCCCTCTTTTCAGGTACAAACACAATGGCTCTCTGAGACCGGACCCTGCCTCCCTCTGCTCCTCCCCCGCCTCCCAAGATCACACTCAGTTCTTGTCTTTTCCAACCACAGGGAAACAGTCTGGCAAGAGCCACTATTGTACCAGCTGATTTAAATTGAAATGTTTTCCCCAGATAAATGCGTGCTAAATAATACACCAGCTCTCCAGCCAAAGGGAAGTGACAGGCACTCTGTAAATAAAGGCACTTAGTTGCTGGTAAAGAGCTGTAAAGTGGTTCTGAGCTAATGTTTGCTGACCAGCAAGAAGCGGCTTCACCTGCTTTATGTAATTGTCACTGCAGTTCTTCCTGCTGTATATTCAAACTGCATCTCATAGACCCAAATCTCACATCAGATACACCATCCAGCTCGGGGTTTGCCGCCTTTTCCTATAATTGTTTTTGACAACCAGCCATCACGTCTCAGATCTTTTCACAAAATGTCTGGTCCAGAATCCCTAAGCTGGGTCTGTTCTGGCACCATGTGGGTTAGAAAAGTGACACCAAAAGGGAATGTGAAAAGAGGAGAGGAGAGAAAAGAGAGGATTTTTTGTTTGTTTGTTTGTTTGTTTTCCAGTCTAGGAGCCCTAATAAACAACACAGTGGTAAACATCTGATGAAGGCTCCACTTTCTCAAGGTTAAAACCTATTTTTTCATGTTAAATTGTATCATGCGATCACGATGTGTGAATATTCTGGCCCAGGAGCACAATATTTGCCCTAAGTTCATGTTTCTGTCCAGCTGGTTTCTGGAGAGGTGGTTACATCTCTCTCCAGACAGAGCAGAGAAAGGACCACAGAAAGCATAGTAACAAATGTGGGGGTGGCAGTGGCCAGAAGTCTATGTATTTATCACTCAGGATATGTTAGATTTATTTCCCAAAATGATGAGTAACACGAAATCTTCTCCGTTTTCTGTAATTCCTATTCCCTTGGAGCTTGGTCATGCCCAATGCCCAGATGAAGGGTGATAAAAGTATCTGAAGCCAATGAGCATTCCAGTTAGTGAAAAGGGACTCAAAGTAAAAGTGATGAGTGACAAGGAACTCAGCCCTTCCATGTGGCCCCACAGGCTGGGAGGAGTCCAAGGAGTCAGGGTGCAGGGTCAGCACCCAGAAGTGAGCAATGCGGAGGAAGGGACTTCTCTGTCTATGGCCACTGCTGGACCAGTGTCTTTGGAAGACCAGAGTGTCACCAGAGGTTGGTGGAAGAAACAAAGAGAGAAGACAGGATAAGAAAACCAGGGGAATGGGGGCTCAGCTTGAACGCTCTCTTGAAAGCAGAACAGACTGTTGGCTGATGGGTAGGTAGGTATTGATGGGAGTCCAGGAGAATGGCTACTGAGCATAGCAACCCCCCCACCCCCCACCTTCTTCACCTGCATATGTCTCTGTCCATTTAGGCCACTATAAGAAATTCCCTAAACTGGGAGCCTTACAGACAACAGAAATTTATTTCTCATAGTTCTAGAGGTAAGAAGTCCAAGATCAAGGTACCAGAAGATTCAGTGCCTGTTGAGGGCTTTCCTGCTATATGCACACATGTTGGCAGAGCTGAGGGCTCTCTCTTGGGCCATTTTATGAGGACACTAATATCATTCATGAGCACTCCCCCTCATGACCTAATCACCCCCCAAGGTCATGCCTCCTAACACCATCCCATTGGTATTACAGATCAACGTATGAATTTGGGGAGGAGGGGCGCAAACATTCAGACCGTAGCAGTGCACACATGTGTATGCACAAAAGAAAGAGTGTCCCCCCCCTCCTTTTTCTCCTTTGCTCCCTCTCTTTGTCCTTCCTACCTCCTGCCAAAACCTATTTCTCAAGCTTATTCCTGTGCTAAGAAGAATAAAGGCAGCTTTTGAGCACTGGAGAGTGGAGGCACCTTTTGCCAGTTTGGCCTTTATACAGAACCTGAGAGGCTGGGATAGAGTTTAAGAGAGTTGGAAGGAAGCCCTATATCAGATGCACATGTAACTTAATTTTACACTGAGATTCTAATCTATGGTCTGGAATCATGATGACGGAATTGGGAAGAGGAAGACATGCTGGGTAAAGGGATTGTCTCCTGCCCTCCTGGCTCGCTTCCACCTCTAATCAGAGGGAGGACGTGCTGCTTCCACGTCCTTCCATTCCCCTCAGGGGCTCACTCCTCCCCTGGGGAGAAGGAGCATCTAATGGAGTTGGACAGGGTTCCTTAGTGTGAAGACTTATGGTGCCTTAAAGCAGCATATTTGAGTCTCCTGGGGAATCTCGTTAAATGCAGATGCTGACCCAGTAGGTGTGTGTGTAGGGGGGTGCAATGAGACTCTGCACGTCTAACAAGCTCCAGGTGATGCCCTATGGGGTGAGGGTATGCTGATGAGACACACTATGGAAGAGCAGAAGCTTAAAGGCAGAAACCAGGTGCCAGCTTGCCTCTGCCACCTCCTAGCAGGTCACTTCCCATCTTTTCACACCCTTGCCCACCTGTGCTGCCGGGGAAGGAGGCAGCCTCTGCCCCCTCAGTGTGCAGCTGTTAGAAAGAGTGCAGGCCTCCCTAAGGACCTGCACATGTTGCTGTCTCCTGTGGCACAGCTGAGCAGATGGATACCAAGATTCAGACTTGGGGGAGGCAGGGAGGATGGTGGAGTAGAGGGGTTAAAATTAGTCTTAGAGCTGTATCAGGGCTAGGTCAGGAGGACAGAAGCCATTTTCCATGCAACACCAAAGTGGAAGGTTCTTTTGAGATTGGCCCAAACCTGCTGTGAATCTCAAGATCATGAGGGAATCCACAACCCTGTCTTCTCAGCCCCCAGCAGTGAAGACATTGGCTCTCAGAAAGCTCCTCTGGGAGGAGCCCAGTCTACCAGAGTCGGGGTGAAGCTGCCTCCGAACAATCAAGGTCTCTCTTTCTCATCCACTTTCCAAATCTCACCCGGTGCCCTTCTCCCACTGGCTGACTCTAGCTCAAAACCACTCAGGGAAGAAGATCCTAGGCACTACCTGGTGTTGCTGCGGTGCTGAGCAGATGTCAGAAGGAAGGGGTGTGGATGCCAATTGACAAAAGATAATGTGGCACAGATGCAAGGCTGCGTGATTCAGTGGAGCATCTAGAAAGCTCTGCACAGGGCAAGGGGTCATCAGACACTTGTGCAGCTCTCACTAACATGCTGCTTTATGTCCCAGTAGCTGTGGTTCTCCTAGACCATGTTTCTTCTCCCTTCCAGTCTGGGCTGATGGGACACAGGCCCCCATCAGACAGCCAATGCCACCCTCTAGAAGAGTGAAAGCAAGGGTGAAGGTCATCCCTATTGCCAGCCCCTGTCCCGCCTAGGCACACCTGTGACATGGATCCTACAGTTCATGGCAAGCCTACACAGAGGTGTCACTCAGAGAGAACTATTTTTCCTCCTGTCCTTCCGGATCCTGATTGCTGAGGCCATTTTTTGCAGGGGGGTTGCAGTGCTGCCTCCCTGAGACTCCAAGATGACATCTTTATTTACTACACCTGCCCAGGATCCCAGAGCAAATGACAGGAAAGACTGGGGGCAGCACAGGAACGCAGATGTGTGTCCTTTAAAGCTGTTGTGTCTCCTATAGGAAAATACACGGGCTGACAATTGTCACCTCTTGCTAAATGCATTTTAGTGTCTGTAAAGTACCCACTCTCTGGAGATGACCATCCCCTGGTCCACGGAGTCTTACAGGCAGCTCTAACAATGGGAAGCTTCACAGCTCCATTCCAGCTCAATGGCAAAAACACATCCCGGGAGGCAACACTGGGAATTGTGCACACAGCATCTTTTCAATGCTCTGACATGCAGCTGATAACCCCGCTCACAAAGCCACTATTTGGGAAGGCTGGGGGGTGGGTGGCCATTTAAAGACTTGTTTTTTCTCTGGAAAGGCAAGCTAGTCAGTGTGTGGGTGAACAAGTCTCAAGCCTGCATCCTGGGATGGCAAGAAGAGAGAGCAGATGCCCCTTTGAAAGCCATCACAGCAAACTCAGGTTTCACTGCCAGGCAGGCTGATGTGAGCCTCTTTGAATTACTGAGTGAAGGATATCCCTCTTGCCAGCCCCTGTCCCCCCTAGGCACAGCAAAGAAGTATTACAGGCTGTCCTTACCTTGGGAATTAGCCTGCAAGACCCCGATGCTGTCATCAAACTGCATGGATTTGATGTTGAGTGACGCCAAGATGCATTCCTTGTCCTGCAGCGAAGTATCATCAATATTATTCTGATTGGCTGACAGGATAACGCACATGTCACAGAGGTTGATGTTGACAGCCCTTAAATCAGCCCGACTTAATGGCGTACCCTTTGGCATAGAGGAAAGAAAAAAGAGAGGGAAAGAGAGAGAGAGAGAGAGAAGCCAAAGTGAGACCGAGAGGGAAGAGGGAGAGAGAAAAAAATAAAAACAAATTAAAGATTGAGTCGGAGCTTTGGGGAAATTATTTAACAAGTATCTTTTTTATGCCTTGACATTAAGCTGGCCTAACTACGTTCAAGGGAATAGGAGCTGCGCGCTAATCTAAAGGGTAGTCGGTGCTGATGGCAGCATTTTAGGTGCGCTCTCAATACTCAATCAAGCTATTACTAACAAACGCGGGAGAGGAATCTTGCCAGGGTTCTACATCTTCTTCCTGCCTGGAAATTGTCTTGATTTAAGTAACTGTCCTGTGGCAACCTCTGGCTTTCAGAATGTAACGAGGGGGTGGGTTTCAACTGCCTTTTTATTTAATAGCAGGTCACCCCCATCTCAGGCTAAAGATAGCAGTTCCAGGGCAACCAAGGGGAGATCGCCCATGAGCATGGAGTGAAGAGGTGGGGCTGGAGGCTCTGCTCAATTTTTATTTGGAGGCTAGGGGACAGAGTGGAATTAACATGCTTCTTGCAAAGGGGAGATGGAAAGGAATTAAGCTTCAAGTCATCTAATTGTATCTCACTTTTCAGCAAGCAAATAAAACTCAGGGAAATGGCCTGTCATGATTAGGGTTAACTATACTTTTAGACACATATACAATGGAATAGGATGCAACAGAAAAGAGGCTGAGCTAGCTCTCCATATAGGCACAGCTTGGAAAGATCTCTGAGATAGAAGCGTTAGTTGAAAAAAAAAAAAAAACTTCTAGAATAATTTTGAGAGCATAGTTGCATTTATGTTTTTAAAACCCCACAATATAAAGCTATGTATTCATAAATATATTTATAAATGTATGTAAATTCAGAGAGAAAGTCCAGGGAAAGTACCCACTAAACTAATAACAGTAATTACTTCTGAGGAGGGGAATAGGATTGAGAAGGGGAAGGGGAAAGTTTGCTTTTGACTTTATATACTGCTGTATTGTTTGAATATTTTATAACAAGAACATATCTGTATATTACTGGGTGCAATTAAAAATAGATAAGCCAGTAAACAGATGTTTTTAAACATCAAAAATAGTAACAAAAGACAGTGGGAAAAGCTCAGATCGAGGAGATAATAACAGAGAGTCCGGGAATGCAATGGTAGGTAAAATAGCAATGTGGGTGTTGCAGAACAGGGCACAACCTCCAAGTCCTCTGTGTCCTCAGGAGGACCCACAGCAAAGCTAATAAGGCCATCCCATGTCATAGCTTCTTAACAGCCAAGAACATCATTTGGGGGTTCCCGTATAGACACCAGCTTCACTGGTCCTCTGGTCTGAATCCAAGCTTTTGCTTTTACTGCATGGAGATCTGAGTTGCCTTCGACTCAGTGTGTAGAATGAGGGTTTGCCAACTGCTGTAAATATACAGCAGGTATTTATATATCTGGATGGCTCCCTCTCAGCTCCCTTTCTAGAGAAGTGGCTTTGAGAAGATGGAACTTAGCTGCAGTGATGGAGCCCATGAACCCTGTTTTATGACTCAGTGGAAGTCAAGATTCTATTCTCAGCCCCTAAAATATCATGGCGAAGTAGAGCTACAGGTGAAGGGAAATTTAGTGCTGTGTGTGCTGGGAAGTCACTAGTTCCAAGCTCTGGAGCAGTGTCTTTTGAGAGAAGAAGAAGAATGCCCTTTTCTCCTATGATCTCTTGGTATAAAATAAGTCTGACCAACTTCCTGGATCATTTTGCCAGCACATAAGCTTCAACTGCCTGCATCCATATTCTTTTAATTTTTACCTTGTAGAGAAGCCAGCAGTAATTGTGATATAAGACAATCCCTGTGCAGTTGTATACACATGATTTCAAAGCACAAGAAACACAAATGACATGCACAGATATCTCCTGCGTTTCTCTGGGCTGGCCCTTTATGGAGGGTACAATTTAAACAATGAACTGTGTGAAGACACAGGCAAAGGCCCGTGTTGTGCAAATGCTGTTATGTTGGAGTATGCTAAGTTTTGGAGGACTTGACAAGGATCTGAAAATATGAGAGCTCATTTACATATGTGAAGGCAGATGGGTGAATGTGTACAAGAGGACTCAGAAGGAAACACACACATATATACATACAGCACATACAAACTCCAGTATGTATCACACATACACATGCACACACAGACTCATATATCTCAGCATAACAAGTTCTTTACAAAATGAATTTTAGAGGTCAGAGGACCATGTGGAAGACCACATGTGAGAAGGTGATCGTGGAAATACACAATCAGAACTACCATATTTCTGAAATTAGCGAAGTACATGTTTATGATCTTCTGTGAGTATGACTATTTGTTTATCTTTAGGTGACTATTTTCAACTACATATGTTCACTAATGCAACACATTTTTGGTTCTACATCCAAAAGGGATCTGATATTTCTCCTCACTCTCTTAAATATTTTCTGAGCCCCTATTGCAATAGCTATTATGTGAAAACAGTGATTACTAATGAGTAATAGTTGGGGGCAGTTTCTTACATGTTCTTTAATCAATTATATTACTTGTTACTTGGCTCCTTTCTTCCTCCCGTCCTCCCCCCCCCCCTCCCTCCCTCTCTTCCTATCTCTGAGGTTCAGGAATAGAAATAATGGATTTTAGCTTCATAGGTGGGGAGAGGAAAACCCGGACCTCTTGATAGGTAGAGAAATCCATGTTCCCCAATTTTATATTGAGTGATATATGGGTGAGTTTGTGACATGAAGAACTACATCCAATTTGGAAATGCATAACACTCTACAATTTTTGCAAGTTTGTGGAGAATACATTGATTATGATTAGGAAGTATTAATAGTTAGTCACCTGACTCCTAAGTCACGTATTCCATGTCTTCACACTAATCATGGGTTCCCAAACTGTTCCTTTTAGCTTGGGTTCCTAGCGCTCTGCAATCAAGAATATCACACACACACGTGTATGTGCACTCACACACATGCACACACACATACACACACACCAAAAAACAAACAAACAAACAAAAAAACCATGAACACATTGCTGGGCTTTTGCATGAATGAATAAGGGTTGAGAAGGGGTTAGCTTTCTGTACAGTAGAAATACTGTATAGCAGAAATAAAGAACTCTGCCTTTTACATTTATTTAGTCAAAACAGAAGGTGGAACAGATCAAAGTTTTTCCAGGCATTAATAATGCTACCAGTAGAATGCTATAAATAGTTCTATAAATGTTTATGAAAAGCATCACAACATCGACATGCTCTAGGTTTTGTGTAGACAGCAGCAAGAGAGTGTTTAGACACCGACATGGTTAATACATTTGATGCAGCCAAACTTCATCCCTGATGAGGGACTGAACTTGGCTGCAGATTCCTTTTAATCAGGTCTCCCAGCCAGAGCAGAGGGGAAGTGCTGAGGCCTCGGGTCCATGCCCAGATGAAGAAGCAGAGGCAGGAACAAAGCCGCAACACTTACATCCATCTGGGATTTTCTTTTGTGAATGAAAAGAAAAAGAAAAAACATCAATAATGTGACCTTGGACTTACAGGCAATATGGACACTTTGGGGAAGTTATGAAGCGTCTCCCATTCCCGCTTGAGGTACTCAATCGAGCCCACGAACACAATGTGCTTGAGCTCATGGTAATGGAAGTTGCTGGCACGGAGCGGCATCACCAGGTTCCGGAGGCCGATCAGGGCTGAGCTGACATCTCCAAAGATGCAGACCACGACATGGCCACTCAGGACCGTCATGGCAGCTTCACTTCGGGTCTGCAACAGAGACAAGTGAGTGACTGCTGTAGAGAAGACATCATAGGGCTATTGGAAGGCTTAAAAAAAAAATCATTTGTGCAAAATGCTGGAAGGGCACACCTGTAACTTTCAACCTGGAATGTACAAAATGAACTATGTAGCCAAAACGTAATACATAGCCAAAACTATGTACCCCTGTAATATTCTGAAATTAAAAAAAAAAAAAAAAAAGATATTTGCACAAAGAATCAAGAAAACATTTGCTGTGTGCTTGCTGTGCAGGATGATGTGCAATTATTTTTATTTCATCATTTTATTTTTATTGTATTTGTTACATACATGCCATATTTATCTATAAATTGAGTATGTACTATATTTATGTAGTAACTATGCCTAAACATATATCCATGCATATTGCTATCTTCTTTTACAAAGGATTTAAGGTATGCCATAGATATACGTAAGCAGCACTTTCATAACGATTTTGGGGGAGGAAGAATAAAAGGGAAAAGAAATATTTTTGTTATTTGGAAAGGGAAGTCTTAGTTTCCAGGAAACTTTGGATAAAAGAAGCTGCCTTTTCTCTTGCTAGGAGGATGGTAGACCTCTGTATTGGTCTCAGCTCGAGAAATCTGAGTGTGGAGTTCTAGGCTCATCAGTGAGATGTCAGCACACTATTGCATCAGCAAGTACAACATGACATCCAAAGCCCTCAGGCTAAATCCCTTCCACCACCTGCTGTGGTATGTCCAGGGATCTAAAAATGGTTTTCGTGTTTCTTAATGGTTGAAAAAATATCAAAAGAAGAATATTTCATAATATATACAAAAATGAAATAAAATTCCAATTTCTGTAAAGTTTTACTGGAACACAGCCAAGCTCATACATTGAGATATTGCCCATGGCTGCTTTTATGCTACAACAGCAGAGCTGATTAGTCGCAACCAAGATCGCACAGCCTGCAAAACATACATTATTCATTATAAGACCTTTTGTAGAAAAAGTTTGTTGACCCCTGTCCAATGCTGCCTTGGGGTTTCCAGAGGCATTCCTTGAGGAGCCCACTTTGCATACATTATTCAGAGAAAGACCCCTCAAATAATCATTAAAAGGGGCTAGAGCTAGATTAGGAAGAGCAACAGGCTAATGTCTTCTTCCAACTCCAGACTCGTCTACAAAGAAGACAAATGAAAGTGCACAATCACCCCATTTAGAAGCAGACCCCAACTTCCCAGGGCATATAAATAGTTAGACATTGCTGGCCTTTGGCTCGCCATGCTAGTGAAGAGGATGATAACAGGAGGAGGCCAGCTTTAGGCCTTTCTCTGCTTCTCCTGGTCCACTGCCTCCCATCCCTGTCCACCCACTGCTTGCCAGAATGGCCCCATGTGGCTTATAATTCTTTGGGGGAGGCATATTAATGTCCACTGCACATATCAAACTCTGCTTGATTTAATCCCTAGAATTAACCAGTGCATTGATTGCTTAAATGCCAATATTGCAATGCATGACAATGTCAGGGTTATTATAGTAACCCCCAAGGAGAGGAGGAGGCTAGCTTTCCCTCCCTGATCGTTAGAATAAAGTACAGACTGTCACCATTTATTGGTTTCCCTCTGCAACAGTCCAGGGAAACCTGAGACACTATGAGAAATGCTCTATAAACTGTGACCAAGGAGGACCCACGGGGAGCTCACATCACATATCATCACTTCATGGAGAAGACCTGGAGTTAGTTCTCTGGGCTACATGGAAGTGTGACTGCCAGGGCACCACTAGCAGAGTCACCTAGTCTGTAACGTGCTGTGATGGGGCTCCTAATTATTTTTAATTGGCCACATCGCCTGAGAGGCTAGCTCTCCTCAACCAACCACAGGAATATAAACTGGGTTCAAGGGTGGAAGCTGGAGTTTTAGAATGGGGATGTGGGGGAAGTTAACAAAGTGGCCGATGCTGACACAGATGCTGACCTCAGGATCTTAGATCTGGGGATCCAAACACCAATTCTCAGACTGGTCACAGCAACATCACCTAGGGAACCCTGTAAAAATCCTAGTTCCTGAGCCTCAGTCCTGGACAGTCTGATTCTGTCAGGTTTAAGGCCCACTGGAAAAACCACTCATGTATTTCTCCAGGTATCTTCTGTTTCCTATCTATCCTCCAAGGTCCAGCCCAACATGGGATTTAACAGCCTTAAACTCCTTCCATGCACAACATGTCAGTATCTGATGGGACTTGCCTGGCCACTGAAATACATGCTAATCCTTCTTCCCTAGGCTAGCATGTTGTACCTGTTATCACTTACCTTTATATATATTGTTTCAGAATTACATTTCATATCTTATACGGTGATTTCCTCACAATCAGGTCCATCTCTTACATATTCTAATCCCCAAAGCAATTAATGACCTACATACAGTGGGTACACCCAAGCCCGGACAGAGCCTCTTCCCAGGGCTGGCCGTGTCTATCATTCTGATCTCTAGTCTGGTGTCACTTTAGAGAGGTCCTCTTGGCTCATATGTCTAGATAGCACCTCCCAGTTTCTTTCTAGCCGAGGGCCCTGCTTTACTTTCCCATAGCTCTGTATCAACATCAGCGATGTTATTACGTGCTTATTTGTCTGCCTGGAGATCTTTTTGCTCCCTTCTAGAATCCAAGCTCTCTGAGAGCAATTATTGCCAGAGGTTGTGCCTCCAGCCACAAGAGAATAGTGTGTGGCACATAGTAGGCCTCTTATAAATGCTCTGTCAACTGATGTCATTTTTCAGATGTGATCAGTAGTAACTCACCTCCCTAAACTTTTTCATGCTCACAGATGTTGATTGGTTGTTAGTTGGCATCCACATCTCAGGATATCTAGGTAAGTCATAAAAACCCTGGGTCTTAGACAGGGCATCCAGACTGTAATCTGGCACAGTTGGCGATAGCAGGGGACCACCAGAGCAAAGTGCCTCAGAGAACAACATGAGCATATACACACACAGCAGCCTTGTAGGTAGCGCCATCTACACACCTAGTTAGCCAGACAATGGCTGCTTGCTGAGAATTCTGAGTTTCTGTGCTTTTGCCTACAATGTCCACACCTCTGAGCCAGTCTCCAACATGCTGCTGCATTGGCTCTGATTACTTATTTATGATTAAGTTGAGAAAACACACACATTGATAAAACACAGAAAATAATCGAGTGTTTTAGGACAAAGACATTCTGAGGACCTGGAATAGTCCTGGTTTAGGAAAGATGGTCCTGACTTCAGAAATGATAGCATTTTCCTGGCTGAAAGAAAGGAACAGACCCACAGCAATGTGGGGAATAGTGGTTTGGGGGAGAAAGAACCTTTTGTCTGACTTCCCTGATTATTAATCCATTTTTCATGGATTAGCAAGACAATAAACTGCAGGAGAGCTGATGGAAGCATTAAACCTGATGGTGTTGCTAGAACAAGAGCAGGGAGTAGCATGGACTCTTATCTAAGCTGACATTCCTGGGAGAACCCCACTTCTGCTAGGAAAATGTTCATGAGCAATCCACGAAATAGGGCTCACGGTGACCGTGGTTCATCACTGTCATCATCAGCAAAGGCATTTGCCTGTCTATAATGTGTGCTAAGAAGGATCACAGATATGCAAGGCTATTATCTATAAGAAAGAAAATATTGTTATTAATAAATAACAAACAGGATAGCGTTAGATTTTCTCATGGCAGTTAATGATATTAATGAGAAGAAGAATAACAGGTAACCTTATTGAGGCATGTGTTGTGTTTTAATCTTCACTGCAACCCCATGAGTTAGGATCATTCTCATCTCATCTTTGTACATGTAAGAGAACTGAAGCACAAGTCAAGCCACTTGCTCACAGCTGTGTAGCTGTTACTAGCATAGACAGGCTCAGAACTCAGAGCCATGTCCACCGGCATTATCTACATGCTGCCTCGTGAGATGCCTTTCACATGGTACATCATCACCCACTGCTATAACAAGCCAATAAATATTCAGAGATCAAAAATACTGAATATGGCTCCTGCTTCCATCAGAGTTCTAATAGCTTCAACCTATGTTCAGAATTTCAGTCATCAAAAATAATTGGGAACAGAGACGATATCATCCCCTCTCCAGTTTGGAAAACCTTAGTCTTAGCAAACATTGTTTTGGGCAGAAGCTGATGCTATCTATCCTGCTATCTACCCCTGACTCACCAGGATGACTTTCTCGATCTCCTTGGGCGCGCACCAATGAAACATCCCAGTAGAGTCGTATTTCTTCACGTTGGAGTCCATGTTGTCGATCTGATCATTGCCAGGAATTAACAAGGGGTCGTGCCTGGGGAGAAAAAGTCAAGAAAACCTAAGTGGAAAATGTGATAAATTATAAATGGAAAGTGCCCCTAGAGTTACATTTCAGAGGACATGAAAGATACAAAGGAAATGGTTGTCACTGAAGGCCAATGTTCAGGTTTGCAGAGCCCATCCTTTGGAAGACAACTGTCCCAACTACTGCGCTTATCTGGAAGTGCAGCTGACTTTTGTTAGGAAATAACTCTGCCTGTCTCCTGCTCTTCTTGCCACCCTGTTTCCAGCTACCTTACTCATTGTCTTCCTCTCATTTTACCAGCTATTTGATCTCCCCAGCACACACAGGCACACCACCACCACCCCCAAAGGGTTGCTATTAGCATCGGCAATGAAGGGGAAGGAATAGGAACAGAGCCTCATGCTGACTGACTGGCATGAGGATGGAAAGCCAATTACTCGCTCTTTCTGACTACAACTTCTGACGTGATGCTCTTCGCAGTAAAAGCTTTAACAGGCTGCACTTTAAATATTTTAGCAATTTGCCCAATCAGATTTTGCTCTCCCCAGCTGAAGGCCTTTAAAGATTCAGCAGCATGTCACTTCAGAGCAGATTGACTACCAAATGCCCACATCTGGAATACATGATTTCAATCCTAAACAACACCCTCTCCCCTTGCCTTGACAACTGTATTTGCACTAACCATCCAAAGATGGTCCCCCTCCACCCCATCCTCACATCCCAACTGCAGCGTTCCTTGGATGAGAGCCTCTGACTCAGACACATCTTAATAAACTTGTCTCAAATTCTCAGTGCTACGTTCACCCTCTCTGGCCTTGTTCATAGATGTAAAAGGAAGAGGCTTCTAACAAAGTCTCCCCTCCAGTGGGCTGGCAAAGCCTCACTGACAGCCTTAAGAACTATGGTAGAACAGGCAGGTCTAACAATCCTGCTGCATAATTAGTGAGCTCCTGAATCTTGGGGCATAGTCAATGTCTGTGAATCTCTCTCTGAAAGTGATTCAGCACCTCAGTTTTTAGGAAAGTTATTGTTGGTTTCCATGAAATTGACTTCATATAATTAGGACATGGCTGCAGGCATACTTAACTATCCAGAGAATGGAGCTATCTTTCCTAAATAATATTGTCAACCTAAGACAGAAAATATAAATAGGTTCGAATTCTGGAAATTTATTGTGAAATGTTTTTACCTTTTAAATTATCTATGTCAATCATCAAAGGGTGACCTACAAGTCTCTCTTATATGGCTCATAGACCTAGAATTAAACATTTGAATAATCTACCATGACCCTCCCAATATATTCGCCACCCCCACCACATAAGATAGAAAAACTCTTTCTCACTGCATTTATTTATGGTTGAGAATTTGCTTTTAGGTTACACCAAATGACAAATACCATGTGAGGCAATCTTGCAAAGTTATCTTCAAGGAACATGCTAGATTACTATAGGAATTGTCATATCTGATCTTAAAAGGAGAACACAATCCAATTCAGACTAGCAGCTCAGTATCTGGGTTGTTAGGAGGTCTTGAAGTGTTGTAAACCACCAGGCCACCTTTCAAATGCTGAAGTTGGTCAAAAGTAATAAATGAGGCTGCTGATAAGAACTGGTAGCAGATCGTGGAAAAAGCAAATTCTGAGGACTTTTTGTCCTTGAAGAATTTGTAATAGTTCCATAGATATCCAGAATTTAGAAGAAGTAGGTAGAAAGAACATAGAGAAATGGTTTGAGAAAATGAACAGAATGAACTGTGTCCAGCACTTGAACAACATATTTCAGTTGCAAGATGATCTTAATAAACTTGCCCTGAAGATACAGAGCCAGGTTCAAATTCTCTTGCCTTGTTTACTGGTTGAGGAGAAAGTGTTATCTTAGGAAGGTCTGAAACCTGCCCCCAGACTATGGTTTAAAAAACACTCAGGACTGGGCTCACACAATATCAGCAAGCAAGCAAATGATACACAAAGCCAAAAAAAAAAAAAATTCCTTTTAGAAAAATGTGCCTTAGGGAAGAGGAGGTCCATTTTGGTTTAGAATGTTTGGTTTTTCTCTGGGAAGGAATCAGTCATTGGTAGAAGTGACCTTCAGACTTCATCTTAGCAAAGTAAATAAGCAAGCCTGATCAATTGTTCCTCAATAAAAAGAAACAAAGGCAGCTAATTTCAAGTTTCATTAACTGGAGGGGAGGGTTGGAAAAACCAGGATTTGCAACTACAGCTACAAGCCATGATTTGCACTGGAACATTCAGAAACACCCAGGAGATATACCATGCTACTCTCTACTCGGGACAAATCTCTCAGCCTGGCCGGGATAATTTAAATATAAATTATCTAGAATTTACCTTAAAAGGACTGATTTGAGGAACATCAAAAATCTCTCTGAACAAGGATTCTTTCCTTTTCTGACAAGCCATGGTGCTTAGAGTTGTAACTTTATTTTCCTGAATCAGTAAAGCAATCAATAATCATGAATTCTCTGTTCTGAGTCATGCATGGAGAATAGAGGGGTGATTAAGACCAAATGCCTAATCAAAGAGAAGTACACAAAATGACAGCAGAGGAAAAACGTAAATGGCTATGGTAGACAATGGTAAATGTTATAGCAAATAAAATACAAGGCAGTATGAGAATACCAAGAAAAAACTGGTTCATTACCTGGTATTTGAATAGCATCAAGGAAGGCTTTGCAAAAAAATAGCATTTTATCTGAGCCATGAAAAGTGAGAGGACCCTCAGCATATTTTAGTGTTGCTTCACCAGAAGCCATTGGGACCCACTCAGAGAATTGAGGCCCAAATGAAAAGAGCCAGAGAATGGTACCCCAAACCATGGTTAAAATGTCAACTAAATAAGATTATGTCTATTATAGAATGCTTTGACTGAGATTCAGTATGGAGTCATCAGTTAGCTTCTTATTTTTTTCAAGTATCAAAAAATAGACAACTAATATTTATAAATAAAAGTAAGAAAG
Organism: Loris lydekkerianus; assembly: GCA_963574355.1. Lineage (NCBI taxonomy): Eukaryota > Metazoa > Chordata > Mammalia > Primates > Lorisidae > Loris > Loris lydekkerianus. The sequence goes on along the minus strand of CAUYPK010136535.1, from coordinate 79,676 downwards.
AACTTCAAAAAATAGTTGTCCACAGAGACTTCTGCTTCTAAATTGAGGTTTCTGGAGTTTATAGTACAAGAAGTCAGTCCAAGTTTTGCCACGGAGCACACCAACCAACATGGTGGTGGTCCAGGGAGGTCCAGATGAATCAGGCAATTTGTTGCACATGGAAAGGTGGATCACCTGAAGAAGGCATTCCAATATACTCCTTGTACAAGATGATGAAGAAATCCACCACTCCTCAAAGACTTGTTTGGAACTGAGGACCAATACTAGATGATAGTTAATGACTTTGTTTTTTGTTTGTTTGTTTGTTTTGTTTTGTTAATGACTTTGTGTATTCCTTTCACTACAAAATAATCCCCAACCTCCTTAAAATGCACCATAATTAATTCAAGGGTCCTTTGTCACTATTAACTTCAGGTAATAGAGACTCTATGAGGTGAAGCTCATCTACTGTTTTGTTGTTACAGGTTGAATTTTGTTCCTTCCCCACCACCAAATTTGTATGTTGAAGTCTTAATCCCCAGTACCTCAGAATGTGACCATATTTTTAAGGCAATGATCTTTAAAGAGGTAACTAATTTAAAATGTCATCGGGTGGTCCTTAATCCAATTGACTAGAATGTTTGTAAGAAGAAATTTGGACACAGATCTGTCTGGAGGGAAGACCATGTGAAGACAGGAAAAGATGGACATTCACAAGACGAGGAGGGAGGCCTGGAACAGATCCTTCACACACAACCCTCAGAAGAAAATAACACTTCTGAGACTTTGATCTCAGACTTCCAATTTACAAAACCAGAAGAAAATAAATTTCTATGTTTTAGGATTCTGGGTCTGTGGTACTGTGTTACAACATTTCTAGCAAATTAATACAATAGCATTAACTTTGAAGAAAAATAAGCACAAGGCACTCCTTAGCTTATGACCCTGGCAGCCCTTCTTCAATCTTAGGGTTTCCTGTCCATTTGATGGAAAAAAAGCACCCTGCCACTAACTTAGGAACAAATGGAAATACACCAGTAATACACAATGTCTTCCTCAAAGGTTTTGGGCTAATGTCCCTCCCCTCCTTGGAATCACCCTCGCATCTCCCATCAGCTATATACATACAGAATTAGACCTGTCTGCTCTGCCAAAGTGGTGACTGCTCCCTGATCTTTAACTTATACTTGTATTTGAGGATCTATACCAATGACAACACAACATGAGGCAAAGGAAACCTGAAAATTAGCCAGTAAATTTAGTCAGTCAAACTGAGAAAGCCCATCTCCAAATGGAGTATTTGGCAGTTGATATTAATGAAGCCAACAAACCACTTATTTCCTAGTGACAGTATGCCAGAGGGGGTAGGTGAGCTGGCTCCCGAGTCAACATACACTTAAACCAAGCCAGAACAAGTATCTAACTCTCTTCAATTCTACGAAAGCTGAGAGAGGTAAGGAGGCTGCAGAAGAAAAGTCTGAGAGACTGGTTCCTGGGGTTCAGGGGAAGAAGCTGTCTCTGTAACATAAAAGTACAAGTAAAGCAGCTAGTACTAATACAGCTGTAGCACATTATCTAGATCAGCGGTTCTCAGCCTGTGGGTCACGACCCCTTTGTAACAATGAAAATATATCCTGCTTATCAGATATTTATATTATGATTCATAACAGTAGCAACATTACAGTTATGAAGTGGCAATGAAAATAATTTTATGGTTGGGGGTCACCACAACATGAGGAACTGTATTCAAGGGTCACAGCATTAGGAGGCATTAGGAAGGTTGAGAACCACTGATTTAGAGGATCTAGTTAAGATAACTGATGAAGGTGGCGAGACACCAGGTTTTCAATATAGATGAAACTGCCTTCTATTGGAAGAAGATGCCATCCACGACTTTCATAGCTAGAGAAAAGAAGCGTATGCCTGGCTTCAGGCCTTCAAAAAACAGATTGACCTTCTTACTAGGTGTAAATACAGCTGGTGACTTTAAGTTGAAGCCCTTGCTCATTTACCATTCTGAAAATCCGAGGGGAATTAACAATTGGGGCCAATCCACTCTATGTGTGCTCTATCAACAACAAAGCCTGGAGACAACACATCTGGTTTACTGAATACTTCAAGCCCACTGTTGATATCCACTACTCAACAAGAAAAGAATTCCTTTCAAGATGTTATTGCTCATTGACAATGCATCTAGTCACCCAAGAGCTCTGATTAACGGTGTTTTCGTGCCTACTACCACCTCATCCATTTTTTAGCCAAGCATCAAGAAGTAATTTCGACTTTCAATCTCATCATTTAAGAAACACATCATAAGACTATGGTCACCACAGATAGTGATTATTCTGATGGAGCTGGGCAAAGTAAATTGAAAATCTTCTGGAAAGGATTGACCGTTCTAGACTCCATTAAGAGCATTCATGATTCCTAGAAGGTCTAAATACTAACATTAACAGGAATTTGAAAGAAGTAGACGACTTTGAAGTTTCAAGACTTTAACAGAGGAAGTAATTGTAGATGTGGTAGAAATAGCAAAAGAACTAGAATTAGAAGTGGAGAAAGAAATGGCTGAATTGCTGCAAACTTATGATAAACTTGAACAGACAAGGAGTTGTTTCTCACAAGTAAACAAAGAAACTGATCATTTTTTCTTTTTGAAATGGAACCATACCTTTGAGGAAGATGCTGTGAACATTATTGAAATGAAAACACTTTTGTGTTTCATTTACTTGATAATGCAGAGTTTGAGAGGATTGACTTTAATTTCAAAAGAAGTTCTGCTGTAAGTAAAATGCTATCAAACGGTATCAGTATTATGCACTATGGAGATCTTTGTGAAAGGTGGGGTCAGTCAATGAAGCTATTTTCATAGTTGTCTTATTTTAAGAAATTTCCACAGCCACCCCAGCTCTCAGCAACCACCGTGATCATCCAGCAACCACCAACAGCAGGGTATGACCCTCCACCAACTAAAAGATTATGACTTGCTGAAGGCTCAGATGACTATTAGCATTTCTTACCAATGACATATTTTTTCCTTGGGTTACAGAGAGAGATTTTATTTAGGAATAAAAAAGAGAAAGTTTAGAGCACTTCCAAAGAGAGTTAGATGTCGGTCCCTGTCATGAAGAAGAAAAGGTGAGAGAGATCAACATTTTTAATTAAGGTACTGACATTGCTTTTTTAGACATAATGCTATTACCCACTTAATAGACTACATTAGAGTCTAAACATAAATTATATATGCACTAGAAATCCCCCCCTCCTCAAATTGCATGCTTTGCTTAATTGCAGTATTTATTTTGTTGGAGTAGTCTGGAACCAAATCTGCAGTATCTCTGAGGTATGCCTATGAAAGATCTTTGTTTTGAGGATTTTCAGAGCAAGAAATGCCACTTGCCATCAATTAATCTCGGGAAGTGAACTAAATGCCCTTACAGCAGAAACACAGAAAACCTGCCTTAAAGACAGCAGCCTGAAGCAAGACCACTAATCCCTTTTCTAGCAAACCCGCTGTGAGGAAGTCAGTGTTATATTTTAAAGAGCACAATTCCCCTTATGGGCAAAGCCAGCAAATCCTAGTTTGTTCTGTGGCACTGGGTTCAATGCTGGATTTCAGAAATTTATATTACAGTACAAGTAACCAACCAACAAAGCAAAAAGTTATGAAAGAGGAAAGTTACAAAATGGCTGGAAAATTGCATCCTTTTCTCTGTTTGATTTGTAAGACCTTATATCTTACTGCCTGATAAGGTCTTTCCTGTCATTAAGAACATCCCATGTAAATTAAGAACAATCCTGCAGCAGTCTCCCTGGGAGATGGGAAGCTTGATAAAAAGCAGAAGAATTTCTCATTCCCCTGCAGGCCTTTCATCTAAGCGGCAAATACCAAGTTCATTGAGCATCTATTATGTCAGGCACCATGCCCGGGGATACCAGGACATTTCTCAGGCTGCACAGTTTTGCTCAAATGTTCCTCATAAAGCCGTTATCCTGGACAACCGAAGAAACAGAAGTTGTTTACCTCCCCAGGAACTCCTACAGAAGTGTGAGACGCTCCTTCAGAGAGAGTAATGGGCATGCCTGTCTCATCCAAGAGATGGTGAGCTTACTCAGGGCAGGAATCTCCTATTATACTCCCCGTGTATTTCCAGAACCCACAGAGGACACAAACGAACAAAAGGATCTGACAAATGATCCCTAGTCTCTGAATAGTCTTGAAACAGCTAACAAAGAAATTTGCCAAACCAGGCCAGACCTGCCAGAAATTTGCCCAGGGACGGCCTTCTTATTTACCCTTGATATTTTGCAACAGTTTGCTTTGGGAACAACCATTTTTCCACCAATACGGATGATACATGAATGAAGACATAGAGTGTTCACCATAAAAGAAGTCATCCTGAAGTGAAGGTCAACTCTAAATTAAGTCTTTAACCAATCAAGGTTGCCTAGGGTGCACCAACAGCCAGCTACTGTAACTATCAGTGGGGAGGACTTGTGCGTGGTATCAACAGTGCTCAAGACATATGTTTCTATTTAAGCAACTATCTGGTTCCCCAGTGCAAAGGCTGACAAAGGCTGACCATCTAAGAGGCAGACTTCTGACACTTCAAGCTTCTCTCACTGTTCTCATTCTTAAAAATGGTGCTTCTCAAAGTGTGGCCCCAAATCAGCAGCATCTGAATCACTGGAAAGTTTCACAGACATGTCAAGCCTTGAGCTCCAGCCCAGACCTGCTAGACTTACAGGACTGTGGCCCAGCAAGCTATGTTTTAACAAATCCTTCCAGGTGATTCTGACACCTGCTAAAGCATGAAAACAACTGCCCTTAAATTTTCCCACATGGAGAATCTATCTGGCTTGAACAATCCTACCAAAATTAGGAACTTTCAGCAACACAGTCTATGAGGCTATGGCTTTGGCAAGGCAAGAACTAGACCGAGGCAAGGGAGGTGCCCAAGGTGCAAAATCGAAGGAAGCACCTCCCTCCTAGTCATCCATCCTGCTTCTCTCTAACGTTCTAGAAATTGAGACCTTGTCAACACTTGGGGATTCTTAGCCTAGATGCTATACTAATTATTCTTTTTTGCCTGACTTTTCTTTCCATGAGCTAACCAGAATTTTAATAAACACAAATAAGTAAGTTAAGTATTAGTTTTTGTAATATGCAACATTTATAATTGGAATTCATTGTTCTGTCTTCCTTTTTTCCATCTCTTCTTCCACTCCACACAAGACAACATGGCCTCTAATTACTGAGTCATTGACTAGTGTTCAAGAGTGTCAGCCTATGGCAGCCATAAGAGACTGAGCTCGATCTCAGGTGCTTTCCTCAGGAAGGCTCATATTTGCGTGCCCAGCACCATAAATGGCACCAACTGGATCTGCCTCATTCTTGGGTGCCTTTGGCTCCTGGATAAATACTGTTTCCTGCTACTTTGCCAGAATCCTGACTTTTGGATTATAGATCCTGCCTTAAGTCATCCTTTGTGGGGCTTCCCCACTCCTGGTAATGATCATTGTGCCCAAGACCCCACTGCCCATCTCCCTGCCCCCATCTCTCACCTGATGACCATCCCAGGAAGCCACCTTGACAAAATTGTCAGACCAGGCTCCAGCTATCCTTGCAAAACTAGGGACCTTTTCAGCTCCTCTTTGTCTATCTACCTGTATTATTTTCCCTGCTACCTCCTGAGACATCAGCTCTTGCTAGACAGCTAGCATTTTTAGAGGAAGAAGGAAATTACTGCCTTGATGCTTGGGAGGCAGCCTGGGAGAACCGACATGTCTGTCAACCCTAGAGGAGACTGTACAGACACTCTTGAAATGAGAGGCCAGAATAATGACTCTCTGCTGAGCCTGACCTTGTCTGAGGAGCTGCATCCAGTCCACCTACGCCTTGGTACCATGATACTGACTCTTTCTTTCTTCTCCAGTCCTGGGGGTGCAGGGGCAAGTCATATACTATTTAGTTTGTGCACTGAGCCAAATTTACTTAGCTAAGCTGCCCTGCCTTTCTTCTTTCTTCTGTCCAATGGAAGAAATTGTGAGGATGGCGTTCTGCCTCCAACTCAGACTTAGCCCAGGCACTTTGCCATTTTCTATTACTAGAACCTTTCACATGGGCAGGCTCTGATGTGGGAAGTCCTAACAAAAAGACCCCCGTGAAAGGTCTGAGTCGAAGGAGAGGCAACAAGACTTAACAAGCAGATGAGTTTATTCCACTTAATGATCAGTCGATGCCTGAGAGGATGATTTGTTTTCCTCAAATCATATTTCCCTTCCCATTTAGGAAACTAATGTCTAACATTTCCTGGGTTTCCTGACAGGAAACGCTCCTCAAAATATTCCATTTCTCTGTTTGGGTGATGTCAGTTCTGCATGGTAGCCTGGCTAGGGGCTATCGCTTTGTGTAAATTGTCTACCTGATATATCCTATGTGCAACCTCGTGGACCGTGCTGCTCTCTGATGGCAGAAATGATGTGTGTCCTTGGGAAAGCTGTCTTAGCCCAGAGTTGGTCCACTGTTCTATAGCACACCTTGTTGGCTGGGCACCCAGAGGAGCTGGGTGAGCCTTCTGTTTCACACCTCTGTACTAATGTAACACGTGTCTTGGAAAGGCCCTCAGGGAGGCTTCCAAACTCTGTCTTATGCTTCCACCAAAGATCCTCTACAACAGTGGTTCTCAACTTTCCTAATAATGCCATGGCCCTTTAATACAGTTCCTGTGGGTTGCGACCCACAGGTTGAGAACAGCTGCTCTAAAAACGTAAGTTAGGGCAATGCCTCCTCAAAAACCTGCAAGGGTTGCCCAATGCCTATGACAGGTGAGAGCACTCATGACGGGGCACCAGAATAACCTTCCATTCTCAACGCCAGCTGTGCTACTCCAAGGACCCTCTGGCTCCAGACATACCAAGCCATTTACTGTGCTCTCAGCATTTTCCCTATTTCCTCCATCTTCCTTACTAGGTAAAACTTAACTAGATTTACTGGACTTTACATTTCTGTGTCTCAGTTTCCCGATCTGTAAAATGGGGGAAACAACATTATCTATTCACACAGCTGCCATGAGGACTCAGTTCACAGGCATCACACTCCTGTAAAGATAACAATGAACAAGAGTAGGTGATAGAATTCGTAGAACATTCTATTCTCCTCATCATACAGGGCTAGGTTCCATGAGACTTTCTTCATAAATCAGGCTCAGATCCCCCAACCAGAGGTAACAATAGCTCTTTTCATTCTCACAGCCCAAGCTAGGATAATCTCCCGTGTTCTTCTAACTTTGCTGTGTATGTTTCGCTATCTCTGATGCTAAACTATAATCATTTTCAAGGCAGGGATCTAGTCATATCCATCTTATTTTAGATCCCTCAAAGAACTTCCACAAGATCTTAACCATAGTAGGCTTCCACTAAACATTTGTTGGGTGGGAATTAATCTGAGAAGAAATAAAAGCAGGCAGCTGAAGTGCCTGGGTTCCATTTGAAGGAGTGAGAACCTAGGCATTTACTCTGTATCACCTGCCCAGTGGAGAAATATTCTCATCATCTAAAACAGGGGTGGCGAACAAGTTCGACTACGCGCTCGGAGATCGCTCCTCAGAGGCCCCTCCTCAGAAGCAGCATAACAAAACCCAAACTTGGCAAAGAGCCACAGTATACAAAATAATGATAAGAGGTAAAGAGCCGAAATTCATTTTGGCCGGGAGCCACATGCGGCTCTAGCCGCGTGTTCGCCACCCCTGATCTAAAAGAATGTGTGTAAATGCAATGACTTAAAGGTGGGTCTGGCATGAACTGAATTGATTGAAAATCAGGAGGTTGTGAATCGAGTTTTCAGGAATTTACGTATCTATTTCAACTATAGTCAAAATGGTATCTAAGGTCTTTTTTTTTTTTTTCCCCCTATGGAGACTCTCTAGAAAGCTTTCATTGAATGTTCACTGAAGGCCTGGCATGGTGGTTCATGCTGATAATTCCAGAATTGTGGGAGGCTGAGGCAGGTGGATTGTGGGAGGAACCCAGGAGTTCAAGACCAGCCTGAGCAAGAGCGAAACCCTGTCTTTAAAAATAGCAGTTGTAGCAGGTGCCAGTAGTTGGGGAGGTTGAGGCAAGAGGATTTCTTGAGCCCAAGAGTTTGAGATTTGAGAAGTATGAAAACAGGGCAACAGAATTAGATGCTGTCTCAAAAAAAAAAAAAAAAAGAATGTTTGTGGGGTCTGTAGGGCCTCCACATTAAGAACCCTTGACTTAGCTATTTAAAGACCAAGTTTGTGCCCTCCTACCCCAGGGCTTTACATCTGAAGACAGACATGACTGTCCTTACAATGCACAAATCCACACAGTAGGAAGAACTGGGCACAGGGATACTTGGTGACTTTAATGGAAAACTAGGAAAGGCTTCTTAAATAATTCCAAGTTAAGAGATCACAAGCAAAGGAAATAAGAGGCAGACAGAGAAAGGGCCTTGGGAACCTCCGTGTTTGCTCCTCCTTGGTGGATGTGAAGCCAAAGGTTACCCATCATGTGTCTTCAGCTGGGAGCACAGACACTCGCCATTTGGCGCAGTCTAGTTGTGATGGTTGTTCTCTGTTCGGGTGACTAAAAAACATACTACCTTGGGATCCAGACACACAAAATGAGGCTGTTCACCTAATGATCGTGCAGAGAGTTAACTGACACTTAAACACCGGGGTAGGCCTGATTCCAGAACAAAAGGGAGACAAAGGCCATTAGCACAGAGTCCCTGTTGCATTTCCTCCTGGCAGATGATTTGGAAGGAGCCTTCACGCAGGAGCCTGTTTTATTTGCAGAAGCCACGGTGGTAAATTAAAGCCCATCCTAGCCCATTTGGGGCTCTCCGATTTCTCTTGGAGCTCTTCCTATCACTGCCCACAGGCCACTAAAACCTGCCCGCATTCAGAATGATTGATTCTGCTCAAACAGCAAGCCACAAACTCATGTTGAAAACCCACTTCAAATAAGTCATTAGCTTCCTTTATGGATTTTTGGGGTCATAAGGAATAGGACCTGGGAGTCCCATCTTTTGTAGAGCAGAAAGGCACCATTTGAAGAGGTGGGTGCAATTGGAAAAACCACAAGGAGCTGAGTGAGCCCCTATGTTTTCTGCCAATCAAAGAAAAAGAATTTAACAAAAATAGACCCCACTACCTCATTGGCAATGCCAGAAACTCAGATACAAACCAAAGAACTCGGGGGTCCTTCCTCTATACCTACAAGTGAAGGAAAATGGGGAGAGGGCTCAGAAGGGGCCTGTGTTTGCTCCATGTCAGACAGAATCTGTGAAGCACACAGGACATAGAGTGTCTAAGACTTTCCTTTTGTCCTGGGATGGCCCGTTCTAGCTGGGCTGCTGGGGAGCCTGTGGGGGGCTGGTGAGATGAAGCATCCCAGTGGCAGTAGCCATGGCCGCAGCAGCAGCAGCCCAAAGGCAGCAACACAAGAAGCCTGGGTCTGCAGCTTGGCGAGTTTCCACTCACCACCTGACTCACGTTTAGCAATTCTGATGTACCACGGAGCAGACAGCTCCAGCCTGGGACGACGGCCTCCCTCAGCCCCTCTCCGGCAGGCAATGAAAGCAAGATCCACTTTGAAAATTCTCCCCCATCATGCAAACTGACATAGGCATGCTTTTCAAAAACCCACAGCCAATCTGTTGATCATTACTTATTTACAAAGGCCTTCAGGCAGAAAGTCCTGTAAAAACCATACTTGATATGGTATACACTAGCTTTTTCTGCTTGTGGAAAAAAAAAAGTCCCCCAAGGCTACCTCAAACCATCACTTTCTATTGCACATAAAATGTAGCGTGTAACACTAAAGTATTTAATATATATGGTATAATATATCTACAGGAAAGGCATTTGTGTAGAAGTATGTTACCCTGGATTTGGTAATTTGATGTTTTGCTGAAGGCTATGACTTAAAAAAGCCTCTACCTCGTACAGAAGACCTGTCATCTTGGTACCCAAGAGCCAACAGAATAAAGAAGTACCCTTAAGCGGCAAAACTTTGACACAGCTTTGAAGCATATGAAAACAGTATAACTCCTCAGAATTATTATTACTCAAGATCAAAGAAATGAGCCATACTTTACATAGCAAACAGGGACAGGGAATTTGGCTCCAAAGGTTTCAGATTTTTCAGACTTCTCTTTATTTATTTGCTTCCCTAAATTTAGGCAAAGGCAAGAGCCTGAGCTTTTCTTTACTTTTAATGGATATAACTATTAGCCTTAGATAAGGCGATTACCTAAAGGTGAGTAAATAGGAAATGAATGCTGGCGTGACAACCTGCATCATAAAAACGAGAGGTTGGCACTTGGCGCATTTTATTCCTCCCCATAAACTACAAACAAGCATGTAAATCAGCAGCACCCAAGCACAGCTGAGCAGAGGGGAAGACAGAGAACTTCTAAGGAAACACTTTTCAGGAGTAGATGGCCGGAAGGGTGAAGGAGATGGGGATGGGGGCTCTTCCACTGAGGACTTGCACCCTCCATCCCATGAAGAAGGGCTGTGCTTGCCGAGCTCTAGAAAGATGTACCTGGAGGGCCAAGGAGATGGGAGTGTGGTTGGAAAGTGGAGAATGGAAATTGCCATTATTGTATTTCCATAATCAAAGAAAGGAAAAGTGGCCAGAGGTGGTGAAAAGAGACAAGTAATGTCAGGGTGACAGGTGTTTCCGTGTCAGTAACCATTTATGAGGAGCAGTGCAAATCTGAGATCATTCCTACTTCTCTCAGGTGTCAGAGAGTCAGGATGTTGGGGAAAATCAGCTCTGGGATCGGCAGATGAATTAAAGACAAAAAGGGGAAATGAAAGGGGAATAGGCCACAGACAGGAATCTGCAGGACTCTGTTGAAATCTGAATTCACTTGCTACTTCGTAGAGGAGGCCATGGTCAAGACAGAAGGAAGAGAGAAAGGAAGGAAGGAATGAAAGAAAAGACGGACAGAAAGAAAGGGAGCGTGTGCACGTATGCTGTATTTCATAATTAATATTGCTTTTAGCCTAAGCAGAACTGGATTACTTTTGAACTTTGCTTTGGCAAGTCCACAGATTATTAGCCTTTTTTATCAGTCAAAATCAATTAACAGAAATTTGATTTCAATCGACAGGATAAAAGGAAGGTAATCTTCAGGTTCATTTTTGATTGTGATGATACATCTCACATATGGCCTTAAGTACAGAAAACAGTCCTCGGAGGGACCCCAGTAGAAAGAGACTTGCCGCAGGCAAACTAACCACCCGAGTTCCTCTGATTGGTTACCGGCGTCATTAGTGCCACTGCTGTTTAGGAACTACACACAGACAGGACACGGTGACAGCTAAGACTTTAAAGCCTATGTATTTTTCAAACAGCTTTTCAAACTGTTTTTCATGACAGAATTTTTTCAGCTCTATCATTAACCGCTGACAAGCTGACAGAATAAATACTCGAGCCTTTAAGAAGCCATCTAACGATCTTGCTCCCCTCCTCCGCCCGTGCTTCTGGGTAGGGGAGGCTGTGGACCTGGGCAGGGTGAGGAGGGGGCAAGGGAGGAAGAGCAGGGCTAGGAGGGCAGCCGGCCCCTCTCCTTACCTCATCAGCTTGGGCGAGGAGTTGGGTGAGTTCCGCATACCTCCGTTCCGCTGCTTTTTTTTGGGTGAGAGCGTTGACGGCTGCTCATCTTCAACTGGAAATACAGGCAGCTCATGAGATTATGAACAGTTTGAGGGCAGACTGAAATACAGGCAAAATATCAAAGGACACACACTCAAGGCTCAGTCACTCACTGGGAATTCATGGCTGTCTTTTTAGGACCCAATGACAAAGACCAAATGTGTTAGTCAAAGAGGCCGGCTTAGGGAAGGTGAAAGCACCCCCTCTTTACACTCCAGCCCTTGAACATGCACTTCAAATAGACTAAAACAGTTTGTAAACACCCTGCCGTGAGAAAAAAAGTAGACATCGTGATTTATCTGTGTACAAAAATACATATATCTACAAAATGAATCATCAATCATTAGTTAATTTTGGTTACTTTGCTCTGCCGGTAATCGAATGAGTTTGCTTGTAACCAAAATAAAAAATGAAGTTGTATGAAAGTGTCGGCATGATAACTGCCAGGGTGCTGCTTCTCCAGGTGAACCAACTTAACTGGCTCCTAATCCCTGCACGCCAGAGAAAGGGCCTTGAAGAGAAACAAGGATTCCTGGCCTCGCCAGCCAATGTTTCCATCAGTCAGGGCAGAGAACATTGGCACCTGCTGGCTGCGGATCCCCAGCCCAACTCTGCTCTTCTCCTTCCAGCTGCCAAGAGGGAGAGCACGTGGGGCTGTGCATATAGGGTCCTTTCTCAACACAGTAAGCAGGAGGACTAGGGCTGGCAAAGTCGGAGAGCCGGGCTGGAGAAGAGCCCCAGCACGAAGGAGGAGATTGCCACTGAGTGCCACTGAGTGAAACCTCCGGTGATGTGGTGTGGGGCACGGATGGTGGGACTGCACAGGGGACTGGAAACCAAAAGCTGTGCTCCAAAGGTCTGAACCACACAGATCGCTAAGCAGTGTGAAGCTTCACTCACAAAAAAACACAGCACACTCTACTGCTCTCGCCCAAAGACACCCACTAATAAGCTGTGTAGATGTATTAGCCTGCATCATGCTTCTTTTTAAGAGAGCTGGTTGATAATTAGCAGATGCGTACCCAGCCTGTCACCCAAGGGCATCAGCAGCAACATTCTAGTCCTCCCCACATAAGCCGCCACCTCCCCAATTCAGGCTAAAGCTGTAATGTCAAGAAGGAAAAACAGGATCCTCAGATTCTTAGAGTTGACTGCAATACAGACTAGGAGGAAGCACCCCGGAAACTCACAAGGCACAGCAGTGACCTTAAACCTAAGAAGAGAAATATTAGCAGTGATGATCTCAAAAGAAGCTTGCTATATGTTAGCAGTGTGCGGGGCAGAGATGGGGAAGAGGACGCCTCCTCACCTACGTGGTGTTATCCAGGGAGACCCATATCAGTAAACTCATCATGTGGTCCCTCCCTCAAAACCAAATGAATTTCTGAGGTTATGATACCTGGTTCCAGCGGGACTGTGATAAGCCAACTACCCACCAAAGCTGCTTGTTTTACACTCTCCTATTCTTCTGTCAGTGCAGCGTTGTCTAAATGCTGACTGACACAGGGAATGGGCACAAGAATGTGGTGCGAGGTGAGAACCGTAGCAGAAGAAATGCAGGCAGGAGAGCACCTGCAGAGGGCGGCCATCCTCTCTGCCGCACCTGCTCCTCCTTGCCTCGGCATGGGCCGGGCCAGATCAGTCACTCAGCGCTCCAGGCAGAGATTACGTGGCTGGGAGGACGGGGCATCTTATCAGAAATGAGTATCCAGAGCAAATCAGAGAGAGACTACACAGCACTTAAAAGATTAAAGGAAATAAATACAGCCACATAAATGGTATCGAAAAAAATCACTTAGAGTTGATATGCATCTCTCCTCAAGCAAACAGGCACTCAGAGCTGACCTGAATCCATCTTCCTTTCCCAGGATAGGGGACAAGACATCCCAGGCAATAATGGGGTAGAAAGGCAGCGAGGGTGTGTGTATGTGTGTGTGTGTACTTTCACCATTAGAGAGTAGAGTAGAAAGTCTTACACTGACTCTACCCATAATAGAAGGTCACCTATTAATACAGGCCATTTGCAACTACTGTATTCTTCTCAGCGTAACCAAGAGTAGTCATGTAAAATGCTGGACCAAATAGCGTGTGTGTGTGTGTGTGTGTGTGTGTGTGTGTGTGTGTGTATGTATGTGAGTAGATCTAGTGAGGGTACAGGTTCTCTTTCACACAGCCTTCTAAAAGTTATAGTTCAATATTTCCCTTCCCCAAACAGTCTATTATCTAATCTAGTCTACTGTGGCTAGCTTTCTTCAAGGTCACCAAATGTTACCGTGGCTGTCTCCTATAGTAAGTCCATATGAATTAAGTCCCCAAAGGAAGTCACCCTCCCTGGCTTGTCCGTTAGATCTTTTGCTTAATTTTTGTTCCTCCATTTGCACTGGGTGTACAATAAATAATCCACTTTGGTTAAGTGGTCACCATTCTTAAACCTTGTCGCTGTTTACTTGCACTGATCTTCAGATGGGACTCGTGTAAGTGAATCCCTGTTAGCTAGCTCCAGGGAGACACCCCATGTTGGCAGTAAGGTTATATCCCCTTCTATGCAAAGAAACTATTTATTTTCATTGCAACTCAGAAAGATCATCCACCATAATCATACTGCATTGAAACTGGGATTTGTTCTCTTAAATGAAACTTGTGTTCAAAGGCTTTCTCCCACATTTGTGGCCTGAAGATGGGGGAAATATTTCTAGCTTAAATATATGAACGTCGTGTAATGGAGACCATTACATATGGCATAGATGCCCCAAGAGGAGCAGTGATAACTTCTTTTTTGTAAGTACGATATAAACCATATGTAATTATTATTCTTTATATGGATCCTATCAATTTCTGCACATTTAAAGAAAGCAGATCTAGGAAAACTTTTAGGTAAGCTATAAAATATAATTTTCATTTCATGGCTTCTGTGACTACCTGAGAGGAATAAAAATGAAATTAAAAGGGAGGCTTCAATTTACTTACTTTTACAAAAGACAAATGCATGGAAGTAATAGGCTACCACCTCATGATAGTGCACATTGAGAGGTTCATATCTAATCTCCTTTTTTTGGCTAATTACATCTCTATCTTGAGCATTTTTACCTGCCTTCGTACTAAGGGAGCCACATGAAGATATGATCCTTTAAAGAAACCTGACTTACCAGCTTCTTTAAAATACAAACAAGTTTGGGAATCTAATGTGGAATTTTTATAGGATCTGAACTTCATCTAGTCTCCAAGTACTCATAAAATTCAAGGGCTTGTTTTTGCACATCCCTAAGTATAACACTTAATGTGCTGTTGTAACTTCCCAGGGCTCCCTTGTCTAATAGGCACTGAATCTAACAGTTTTACAGTTTGGGAAGACTCAGTGCTAGAAAAATGTCAGGCAAGTCTAATGAGGCTTCAGATCCCCTGGTTTGCGCTAGAGTTTAATTTAAAGTTACAATGATGTTGTAACATGTTTGCTTATACTTGACTAAAGAGGATTCGTTATTTCAATGACATAATCTCCAGACAATGTTCTTGGAATTGATTTAAGATGTGGTGGTAATTCCAACAGCCGTAATGCAGAGTTGAACATCTGTAACAACATTTTTACTTGACTTTTCATCAGCATTCTGTTTTTAAGCAAAAGAAAGGCGATGTCTTCCAGAAACACTGGCCAGAACTCTGAGCTTACTTCAAAATGATCATATATTTTACTGGATTTTTAAAAGAAATATCTTCCTTTATCAGCCTCGCCAGATTGCAGACTCTGGGTCAGAGTGTACCAGTGCCTCTTCATGGATCCTTGGGGTGAAAGGGGCCAACAATTCCAATCCTCAGCTTTCCCAGATAGTCCAATGCCTGCTTAAGATGGACCCAACACTCCGCTCCAGCCTGAGGCTCGGTCCCTCCTCCATGTCCTCCCAAAGAGATTTAGGGGAACAGTGCCCTTTAAGACTTCAAGGTGAGTTTTTTGGCTAGAGTTTAAAAATAGCTCAAAGCAAATAAACTCAAAAATGTAATAAAAGGCAAACAACCTATAAGCATGAATTGACCGACTATCTCCATTACGTTATTAATCACCACATCTGCAGAAACCCACATCTGTACACACTTAGCAGGTCATTAGTAATGTCACATTCACACTGGAATCACTCAGAGTAAGAGTCATGCAAAGTGGTTGGAACGCAAAGGCATGTAGCTAACAGAGCTTCTGACTGAAGTCTTGCGCAAGCTGCTAGTTTGGGAGCGGGGTCATTTTAATTATTATTTATTGTTTTTTTATGGATTTTCCTTTTGGTATTTTGCTGCCCAGCAAGCTAAATGCATGCTGAAATCCACGGCAGGACATCCGTCTTCTTCAACTGAGCTCAGCATGTTAGAGTAGAATGTTTAGGGGGTGGGGGGAGTGCAGGGCGCTTATTAAAAATTGGGATAAATCCCAGTCCTCCTTCACCTGGCTCAGTCACAAGCTGAGAATTGGAAGTTGCCTTCTTGAACTCAAATGGGTCTTTGGGATAGCGTGATCTAGCTGCAACCTTGACTGCCAAACAATAAGGAGACAAGAAAATAGAAATTAATCTTTAGTGAAATCCCTTGTTAGAAAAGTTCCAAACCAATTTCAACGTTGCATAGCTTTGAATTAAAATGGAAGCTTCTCCCTTCCGTTCCCTTAAAATGGAATTGCAGGTTTTTTCCCCCTTTTCTTTTACCCTGATGACTTCCTGAAGTTCTTTTTGCTATGTTGTGGTCATCTATGCCAGTAAGGATAATATATCTGTGGAAATTCTTTGTGCAATCATTTCCAAACTATAGAAAGTGTCCCCTTTCCCCATAATATATACAAACACAGAAGACTTGGTTGATTACATTCCACGTCATCAGGCGTCAGTGTTACACTACTGCTTTCCACCTCAAGCCTCTGGCTTGGTCAGCCCCCGTGGTTGTGATATCATTGCCTAACTTCATGAAATGTCATGTGTCTGCCCCTCCTCGGAGAGAGGGGTTTGCAGTATCTCCTTCTAATGTCAGTGACATCAATGAAGATTGGAGGTTCAGCGTTGTGGACTACAAATGCTGTTTTACCAAAATTAAGAGTAAGGAGTGATGGCAAAATTGTTGGAATAGAGATCTAACAGTGTGCTTCCTATTTTCTTAGAGGCTCGTCCAACATTCCCCCAAGAAAAATCATCTAAGTCATTTTGCAATATGCAATTCATCATGGACAAAGCTCCCAAGCGGACCTCACTTCTGACATGACTGTCTGGACCTTTTACCACAAAGTCCAAGCTACTTAACCAGCAAAGTCTTAATAGGTGGCCACAAAGAGTGAGATCCTTGGATTGGAACATGGAATGGTCCCGACTTAACAGAGAGACATTTCCTGGCCTGTAACCATAGCTACTAAAACCCTGGCGGTCTGCAATGCAGATAAACAACCCACACTGTGAGTTTGATAGTACAATTGCTATAAAGAATAACTCACTGCCATTTCAGGGTGAAACCCACAGTGGAGAATGTTTTGCGCCCATCAAAGAGGCTGAGTGGTTAAGCATAGCTAGGATGAGGTAAGCCAGGCGTCAGAGCTAGGTTCCAAACAGAGTGGGGAGGGGGCCGCCTGACATCAGTGCAGGGGAGTGACAGGGGTGGGGGGAATATCCTTAGAATGACATTCTCTGGTCCGATGACCTTGGTACATCATATAGCCTATTTTTTCATTAAGAAATTGATGAAAAATTTGCAGCATTCTTGATGCAATCTATGAGGTTGATTTTTGAAAGATGGTGGCTAATACGAATACGCAGATAATGAAAAGATGAAAGACTCTTCCTCTTAAATGCAACTGCAACAAGTGTACTATCCTAAACATATCTACCTCTGTAAAATTAAACAATCGCATCATCATACTATTATCTGGCAGGATAATTTCACAACTTCTAGCTGATAAATAGGAAATACATTTTTTAAAAAACCCACAGGGTATAGGTTTAAAAAACTCCATCATTACATACAATGAAAACAGAAAAGTGTTTCCAAGTGGCCCTTAGCATGGGCACAGGGAACACCTGCCCCACTGCCCCACATGGGCTGCCAGGGCCAGGAAGGTGGCTTGTTGGAGCTTTTGCATTTCTGGCTTTTATGGAGCTAATAAGAGAATAAGGAGGGAGACTCTAAGGAACAATGGGTTATGTAGAAGTTAATCACAGGGTATATTTCTGGCTCTATTAACTGCCTAGAAAACCTGAATTGTGTAAGTTTGAGTCCATCAACACAGAGTAATGAAAGAATTCAGCTCCTACATGAGAGAAAGAAAAAATACTATCAATATAAAAATATATTAACAGAATCCAGATGACCTAAAATGCAATGTTCTCTACAAAATATTGAAAGCCTTGCAGATCCTCTAGCATCAAATAGGAAATGCATTTCCTGGACCTATGATCCCCATGCTGAACCCCTCCCATATCAACCCACAAGTCTTGTGTTCTATACATATCCTGGCAGGAGTCCAACCCTCCCCAAAGCCTCCTGCATCTAGAACAGAGTTTTTCAAACTTTTTTTTATCTCATGGGACACTTGAACCTATAGTCAAACTTCTATGGCATACTTAAATTATTTTGATCAAAAAAAAAAAAAAAAAAAAAAGACTTACTGTGCTTTGAACTTCTTTTGCAAATAATTTAATGAATACTCTTCAAAAATTTCCAAGACATAGCTAAGCTACTCCGTACATTGGCTGAAAATCATGGATCTCGAATCTCAGCTCATGCATCTAAAAACCTAACCTCCGAGAACCACGTGCCCTGCTCAGTAGTCAGTAGAAAAATTCCTTTTGGAATTTTCTCGTTGCCTTGGGCATTTTCCCTTCTTTTTTCTTGGAACAGACTGTCTCTATCACCTCAAGGGCAAAGAAAAGGCTGGAACAAAGATGACAGGAGGTATCAGCTTCTGAGAGATAAGACAGATAAACATCAGGAGTCTAAGAGGAAATATGCAAGCATATCCTTGAATTATTGCAATGGGATTTGGAGATTGGGGAGGTAGTAGGAGATGGGAGATAATTTTTGCTTTGTTTAAATCAAACAGGGTGAGGAGAGAAGCACAAGAATCCAGTAGAAATAGCCCCTTCCCACCTATTCTGTGTCCGCCTCCCCATACCCCGCGCTCCTAGCGCTAACTAGATGGTAAAGGGTTTGCAGCCAAAAGGTACACCTGACTCCTTCCCACAGCCCTAGCATGTGCCCAGCATGTTTGGGGGGCGGCGGGTACAACTTTTAGAGTAGGGATGAGATTTGCCATGTCCTTGCCACCAACAGCTGCCTTTTACCTTTCTCCAGCTCAGAGGTTAGCTAACTGTAGCCTGCTACGCACTGTGTTCAGCCCATGACCTAAGAATGGATTTAACATTTTTAAACAATTGGGGGGAAAACAGCTAAGAAGAGCAACATTTTGTAACACATTAAAATGATATAAAATTCAAATTTTGGTGGCTATGAATAAAATCTTCTATGACCACAGCCATAGCTGTTTAATTATTGTTTAATTATTGTCCCTAGCTGACCCGCAAAGCCTGCTGTATTAATGCTCTGACCCCCAGCAGAACAAGTTTGCCTACCCCCACAGCAATGTAATCTTCTCACATATCGTAGCTTTCCGGTTTTCGAAAAGGACAATGCACTTCCCAACCTGCCAAGACAGCCAAATAATACAAGAAACGCACGTGGAGCCCACTTGGAGTGCACAGACCCGGGGATGGAGGGCAAGACTGAGATAGTTTAGCAACTCTGCTGTCGCTACCACCCAACCTGCTGCTAGCCCTGCTGGTCCCCTCATGTTTGAGGTCACAAATCAGGGGAGTCTCACATATTCCAGCTCAGGCTAAGCTAGATTCCCCCGTCTCGTACTTCAGAAGCACAGCAGACCGCATCTACTGTGAGCAATTCCTTGAAGCTGTCAGTGTCTGCTGTCAGTCCGCCCTGCGAGAGCCCCATACAAGACAACAGATTAACCATTAGACTAGATATGTTGAAAATATACAGCTTCAACCTTTCCCCAGCTAGCTCAGAGCGATATATAGATGATTATTTCAACCGTCAGCTGCCGCATAGATTTAAACCCCTGCACAATAACTCCTGGATTCATCTGCCCCTTGTCAAACTTGCACAGCTTTACTTGGAGGATACATGGTGTGGCAGTTTCACTGTGAATCCAGAATGATCCAGACGGCTGCTGTCTCTTTGTTAACAGGAAGCCAAACTGATGAGTTTGTAATGCATTTCTTATCAAAGGTAGTTTCAGAAGAGAAAATGTGTCCCATCAGTTTGGCGAGAATTTCACATACGGGCTGAATCAGAACATCTCTGTTATTTTCTTGAGGAAATGGATAATTCTGCATCCATCCCATTAAATCACTTTGTGCCAATGAATTATGTATTTATGAATTTATAATTATCCTTGATTTTCCCCTTTTTGCAGGATACTTAATAAAATCATCAGCTGGAGCCTGCAAAGCAAGGGGGCTTAATAGATACAAGCATGCTAATATGTATTTTTTCAGTTAATGCTGATCTTTTGGAGCTGGGTATCTAAGATGATGATTGTGAATAAAGGGATTGTAATTTTCAACCCCGACATTTAACAAAGGCAAAACATACTGTAATGGAATTTATGGAGCCTGTAACAGAAATTCTTTTTCTAATACGGTTCAGTATCAAATAGATTTGGACTTACTGTAGGTCAGATCAGGTGCCTCTGATAGGTATCAAGGGAAAATGCCTGTTAAGATGCCAAACACCGTTCCTGGCACATTGGAAGGGCTTCCGGTAACAGGTGCCCGGGCTGCCTTTCTCTTGTCGCTTTTGCTTCCACCCCTACTGAATTCAGGGCTCAAACACCAGCACCGAAGTCACTATTCATCCTGTCTGGCTTTAAAATGATGACGTTTTGTTCATCTTGTAATTTTCTTTTCATTTTGCTATTTTTTTAAATATTGAGTACAACTCTCATTTATCTTGGATCCATAGATTTTGGACACCCCCTTAAATTTGGTGCCGAAGGCAAAAGCCTCTCCCACCTCACCCCATTCCCAGCCCTGCCCTGTCCATTTCTCAAGGGTGATGGAGGTGCTGGTTCTGCCCCCTGCAGAACCGGACAAAGCAAAGGTAAAATGGACAGTTATTTCTTTTGATCGCCTCGTGCTGTTTGCATGAGATTGTTAAGGAAGGCCCTGGCAACAAATGTTTCCTCGTGGGTTTACAGACTGTCAGACAGCCGAAGGAGCGGGGGAAAGATGGTGCTGCCTCGGGGATCTGAGATTTGCCACCTGCCCAGAGTGAGGTGAAAACAGAAAAGAGAGATGGGGTCACGTCTCTCGGGGTTTTACTTCACATCCCACACCCAGTTCTCCTGGTTAACACGATGTGGATTTACATTTCTGCTTTGGGGCGAAAATTCTTATTTGCTTCCTTGTTTTGACTCAGATTTTAACAAGGAAGCAAATAAGAACTTTCTTATTCTTTCTTAGAAAGAAGGTAAAATCTCCCTGTGAATAGCTTCCAATAAAAATAACTGGCTGAAGATTTCAATCATATCATTTCCATTTTCACTTTGCTATTTACATTTCTAAAATTAATGCTGGCCCCAGTGATTCTGCTATTCAAAGACAAATTGTGCACATGAAATTATCTCCTAAACCATAAGATGTGATACAGATAAGAACCATTATTATTATTAACATCATTATCATTACCGTCTCTTCCATAAATACCATATCGTCCATTGAATCAGTCCTGTCAAGGGCCCCCAAGAATTCTAATATGTATTCCAGATGGGTGCAGCGATACTTTCTCTGAAATTCAGATAAAGGTAAGATGCATGAGTTTTTAGTGCAACCCAGGTGCCCGATGAAGAATGTTCTGCCAGAATGCTTTCAAAATACAGTATGCTTTTAACCTTGGGAGGTATGGACCAGTGTGGACTGTGATTTTACACTAAACAGCATTTAGTATGTCTCTTAAGGGGGTAGTCACCCTCCACAGATGCTCTTGAACTACAAAATCATTATCTGTATTTTACTATAATTTATCCTCAGACACATCCTGGGCAACACTTTAAAAAGCTAGTGTATGGTGGGGCCCTTTCTGGATGACAGAGAATAAGGGTGGAGAGCAACAGCAGGGCTGGAAGGGGGTTAGGCATGTTCTGGCCTCACCTCCTTCTGCCTCAAGGCTAATCTAATATGCAAACCCTGAATGAGGGCCAGGGGCTGCTGACTTCCAATCCACATCATTTGCCACCAGCATTTTGTCAATGACAGTAGGGTACAGATGTGAGCTTCATCTGGATCAGGGCGCCTACCCAAGTCCCAGCTCCAACTCTCCCCACAGCTCTGATCTCAGACAGTGACTCCACAGTGACTCCCAGTGTCTAAGATCTGTGGTTATATCTGCTGCGCAAAAGAGGACACCAAGTCTGGGGAGATGCTTTGGGTTAAATGAGATAACCAGGGGCCACAGGCTGAACAGCTTGAGAATGAAATACTGTCACCAGTAATGCTGCGTTTGAGTATGAAGATGGCCCTAAAAATGCAAGTTTGTAACTGCTATTTAAAAATCTTATAGAGGACTGGGACCCCATTGCAGGAGTGTACCTGTCTCCCGGGGTAAGAGACGACCAGCTGGTCAAATACCCACTCCTGCCTACTGGGCCCCAGGCATAGGGCAGGCACCCCTGGCTCACATTTCCTGTCCTGCATCCAGTGATACTCAAATGCAGTGTCCCTGAGATAAAGATTTTCAGGCACAGGATATCCCTCTACAAACGTATTGAGAGGGAAGAAGTGTAACAGTTAAGAAGGAAGGCCTTGAAGCCACAGTATTGGATCTGAACCTGCACATTTGGCAAACTACTTCACTCCAGTTTTCTCACCTATAAAATGAGAATAACTGGAGTATTTATCTCATAGGGTCATTGTAAGAGGGGACTGAAAATAGGAAGAACGCTTAGAAGAGATGGATGTGTTACTTAGTTCAATGTAAACATTTCACATTGCATATCAAAGCCGTACCCTGAACCCCATAAATGCATCAATGGACAAAGTTATGATTTAATAAAAACTAATTAAATAAAAAAAAAAAGAAAAAGAATGCTGAGAAGAGTTCCTGGGAAGCCCTTACCGGGTACGACCCACCACTAGAACCTTGGCTGTGAAGACTCAGAGGGACGGTAGTTTAGTTCTGCCACTGGTGCTCCAGCTCTGGCCTGCTGACTTCAGACATCATGTTGCCCACACGAGCTCCCCTCACTCCCCTTCCCAAGCAACTGACCACCACTGGAACGGGTGGATGTCCTCAGCCCACCTGCACCCCCCCCTTTGCATCTCATTTGACTGTCACCTTTCTCCCACATTTCATATGTTCCCAATGAACTGCGCAGGTCAAATAATTAGGTTTTGCCAAGTGTTGTAAAAATAAGACACACCAGAAAACGTCTAAATGGACCTCACATGGGAGAAGGCTGGGACCATTCAGGGCAAGAACAAATGAAAGTCAGATGGAAACACAGAGAAGCCCCGCTGTTCCCTCTAAATGACAGGAAATGCATGCTGCGGGTTGTGGGGGGCTCTTTCCCTTGAATTACTGGCGGGAGGACACGGGATGAACAATTGATATTTGCCAATTTGCAAACGATGGAAAGGAAGGCAGGGAACCACGGGGCAGAGAGACAGCAGCCCCTTCCCCGGGCCTTTCCACCACACCTTCCCTTCACCTGGCTGCTCTGAGTACCCTTCATGGGATAAGCTAAGCTGCCTCCTGCAAAAGGCCTTCCCAGATGACTGTGACAACAGTCATCCTTTGGCACTTCTCATCTCATGCCCTGATATTTCCTTACTGTTACTAACTTACTCATTTGTTTTCCATTTCAATGTGTCCTGTTCCTTCTGCTGGACTTTAAAGCTCCTCTACTGAAGTTCATCCATCTCTTTCACAATGCCCAGGCCCAGTAAGGTTCTTAATAAATTCCTCCTATTGGCCAGAGAGAAGGCGTTGCAGAGGGGAGAAGCTCAGCTTAATGGTCAGGAAACCCACGTTCTAGTCCTGGCCCAGATCAACTGTGTGGCCTGGGCAAGACACACACCCCTCCTTACACCTTTCTGACTCTGTTATAATAATGATTCTGGGCTTAATGATGGACATTGCTTTTCCTTTCCTTTTCTTTTCTTTAAAATATTTTTAAAGATGAACAACAAGAGGGAACTATAGCTGGAGAAATGAGATGATTGCATCAAAAAATATATAGTAATTCACAAGTTATAGAGAAATAACACAAAAGATGTGCAAAAGACATTGCATGATAATGTCAAAGGAGGGCTAAACGCAATGTCTTAGCTTAGACAATAAGTAAGTGCTAGGGAGGGGGGTGTTCAGAAAAAAAAAAGAAGACTTGACACAAGAATAGTATGGATAGAGACGTCAGCCTTAATCACCAGAACATCCCCAGAGTGAGCACAGGGCCTGGCACAATGGCATATCGACTAAGGTGTTGCAGTGAAGAGTGGGAAGGGCACTCTGGGTGGAGGGCACAGCTGGGACAAAGGCAAGGAGGTTGGACAATACTGAACTAGGGAACTATAAGAAAATCAGTTTGGCTAGAGCAGGAAAATGAATTTAGGGCATAGTTGTAGGTGGAGGGGGCAGACAGCATAAGGCTTTACGTTCCAATGACAAAATTTGAACAATTTTGGGTAACATTCTGGATCATCTGAAAGTTATTTTTCCTTCGATTTAAATATCCAAATTCAAAGAAGACAGTGGATGAGGTTTATACCTTGGAAAAGTCTGTCAAAAACTGCCCAGCTCAGCCCACTTTCTTTCCAGCTACTTAAAAGTTACAAGGATTCCAAGACAAGATAAATGTACGAGCGTGAACCGAAATAAGAAGGCTCCTGGCAATGATCCAATTCCACGGGAGGTCTCAATAATTTTTTTTCTGGAGAGTGTGCGCAATAGGAAAATACAGTTATTTAATGCCTTACGAAGGGGCCCCATGAAACTCATGAGGCCTATTCCTCACAACACAACCAGTTAAGTCTAACTGGGCCTTTAGGAAGGCTATTTCCTGTCTTCAACTCCTGGAGTTGCATTCACCCGCTATAAAGAGAACTGGAGGGGAAGCTATCAGGGTCTTATTTTTACGTAAAAATTGATTATAATCCATTGTTTCAAAAAAACATTTTCAACAAAACCAATGCTTTAAAGCAGATTCACTGGGAAGGCAATGTCCCCCAATTTTCTATTCCTTGGTTTGGTCTAATCAATAACACTTCAAGATGTTCTTGTCAAAACCACTTAAGTGGATAAAGTAAGAATGTACCTTATATTATCCAAAACTTTGGTCGACAGCCCCTAGCCCCATATACCTGAGGAAAGTTTTTAAAAAAAAAATTAAAAAGAAAAATTTATATTGGATTCTCAAAATTTTCAGAGGATTAAATTACAAAAACAATAACATGCTGTATCTGTGTCCAAAGTTTTTTATAGCCTGATAGGTAGAATTTAGGAAGGAAGAAAATAAACAGTTAAATAAGTCACTATGAGATGTATTTTAATTCTCCCCTTCCATAACCTCAGTAAATTCATTGTCTCCACAGAGGCTAATGTTTATACCCAAACATCCCACACAAAAGGATACTGTAGATTAAAAAACCTATGTTATTAAAAAGATATAGCTGTATCTTTAAAGGGGGTGTGTGTGAAAAATAAGCTGTATGTGAACAAAGGAATCAAAAAATAGTTTTGCTTTTATTTTGCCTTACTGACGCTGACTAAATTTATTAGCATTTTTGTGAACAACCTTATTAAAAAACAAAACAAAAACTCTACTCTTGTCTTTCAGAATTTAGTTCTAACCCAGAAAGAAAAGCAACATTATTTGATTAACTTGGATTCTAGAGTAATTCTTGATGCAAGAGCATCATGTTCAAATGATTTTTATATGGGACATGTGTCCAGTATATCAGTCACCTTTATAAAAATACCCATCATACTGAGCTGAACTGAACTTGGGGAATGAATTTGCATAAATAAATACTAGATAAAAACGGGGACTTTACACATAACAATAATCAGATGGCCAAAGTCATCCAGTATTAGTGGTGAATCTGATACTGTGTAGTTACCTTTCAAACATACAGTAATACTTAACTAGAACTTGCCTCAAGAGAGCATTACACAGGTAAGGCGGGTTTAAAAGAAATCTTAGCAATTTAAAGGTGTTGTCTTAGAGAAAGTATATATCTTGAAAAAGCAATAGTGTTTGATATTCATTTTAGAGAAATAAAGGAAGCAATCTGGGATAGAAAAGGCAGAAAGTGGGGAGAAGGACAGTCCATAAAAATCCAGTCGGGTAGTTTTCATTTCTAGAAGAGCAGCGCCACCTGCTGGTCATCTGCATTTCAGGGCCTTCTGCGGTTTGCTGGCCATCTATCTTACAATCTATGCATAAATATACAGCAGTATTTCTCAGCTGCTGTTATACATAAGAATTTTTATTACCAGTCGGCAGATTTCTAACACACTGGTTGCAGTTTAATAATCCTCTATTACCTGAAGTATGGGTTATATAAAAACCTAGAATGTTAATTATTGACAAACCAATTCTAATATGCAAAGCACTGTGAGTCACCCAGTAAATATACAAATAAATCAAAAGGGATAGCTCTTTTTGCTCTAACAACGTGTTATTAAACACCACAACTTAATCACTTACATAAAAATAATGTACATGAATTTCGACGTACTAAGAAATCAGGAAAAACGCATTATTAATCTTACTAACAGAGCTTTTGCTTCACTTACAATTTAGAGGGAAATATTTTGCAAAAAAAAATTTTCCCTTTCTTTAAAAAAAAAAAAGTACCTACACCTAGCTGTCATTTAGGAATTTGCTCATATAACAAAACCTGAGTTATAAACAACTAAGATTACATCTATAAAATGTTATATTTTTTTAAACGGCAATAGAGAAGTAGTGGAAAAATATAAGTCACTGATATAGTGAGCAGAGAAACACTACCTGTCATTTCTCAGAAAAAGATCACACAAATGCGATAGCAAAGGAACATAATAAAATGAAGAAACGGGAATGTGATAGGTGACTCTGATTATATCTGCAAAGGAAACTGTGAAATAAATTAACACCCAAGTACCCACGAAAGGCATATCGTAGCTTCACTGCAAGTGATCGTTATGGAACGCAAAAGGCTGGTGATTATCTAAGAACAAAAATAAAATGTAGGCTGTGAAATCTTGTGGTGATAACTAACGACCACGCTACTTACAACTCTGATTTGATCTCTAACGGAAAAAAAATATAAAAATAGAAAAATACTCTCAAGCATAGATGTATGCATGGGGATTGTATTTTTCACTTGAAATAAATAAACACCAAATGGGATCAAAGGGTCCCGGTAAATGAAAAATGACAGTTTCTATGGTGCCCTGATTTGATCGCAAGCAAAACTACCATGTTGATAACATTCCAGGGGTTATGGAGAAGGTAGAGATGATCTTGGATTGCTATGAAAAGGACATGAGTGCATGGCCCATTCAGCTGATGGGAAGCCCACTCTAGTTCCAAAAAGTTATTAAGATTTAATCTCTTACAATAACAATGAAAACACCTCATGTAGCAATCCCAAAGAGTATCCTTTCAAAACACACATGTGCAATTTTGTTGTTTCTGGAGAATCTGTGGACTCCATTCACTTTCAGTCTTCCCATCTGTCCAAGCTGGGAAAGACACATTTGTGAAGAGAAGCAAATGTCAGAATGCTTCTTTTGAGTCCAAAGTGGCTCCATTTATGTACACAGGGAACTTGGTTGGGGCTGGGGGAAGGTCTCAGGCATAAGGCACGGACATGTCTTGTACCCACTCCAACTGGCTACCACTTGCTCTGGAGAGACAGGGCTGCCAGGAGCAATTTTGGGCAAATGCGAAGGGTGAGGGGAAACCTGATAGGGTTCAGGGTTGGTAAGATTTGAGCTCCCAAGGCCTCACTCCTAGAGTTGGTCAGTGTATTGGTCCAGACAGATAAGGTCTAGACAGCTGGCAGGGGCCTGAATGACTAAAGATACATGGCTTGCCTTAAGAGCAATTGGGATAAAATCAAATCAATGAGGAATCACAGGTGGATGAAAGGAGCTTCTTGGATTTAGAAATGTATCATAGACTGAAGGGATGCATGAGGTCACTTGGGTAGGAGTGAAACAATGGGTCTGCCATGGCTTCCCAAGGTATACCTGCCCGGGCTCAAATACTAAACAACATCCCAGAGCCAAACTGAGTGCCTGTCAGCAGAAGCAAGGAATGAAATGTGTCTCCTTCAGAAGATGCAGTGATCAGTTCCAGATCTATCTCTTCCAGAGCTGTCCAGCAATCAAAGGAATTGGCTGTTTGGAAACAAGTGTTCTGTTCAAAATGGTCTAAAGGAACAAGAAGGAAGATCTCCAGCTTTGAGATTCACTTTTATCTTAAGACATGTACTTAATACACCACAGAAACATATTCTAGGCAGAGTTTACATGTTATTCAGCAAATATTTAATGAATTCCCATTGTGTGCCTTGGCTACAGGGTACAATATGCTGAGAATTCAAAAGCCAACGAGACTTGTTTATGGTTGTTTATATCAAAGGTAAAAAAAACCCTCAACATGAAAACTGCTCTGGATGGGGTTTATATGAAATATTACAGGCTTCCAGAATACAGACTCATTCATTCTGATTTGAGATAGACCAGGGTGGGCCAGCCAAGAAGGCTTCACTGAGATGGCAATGCTTGACCTGTACTTTAACTACAGGGGTTGGCAAACTTTTTCCCTAAAAGGTGAGATAGTAACCAACTATTTTGGGCTCTGTGGGTCTAGAATCCTTGTTGCAACTACTCAGCTTTGCTGTTATACCTTGAAAGCAGCCAAGGGCTATATGAAAAATAAATAGGTGTGACAGTGTTACAATTAAACTTTACTACTGAAATGGGAGAAGGGGGCAGATTTGGGCCTTGAACTCTGCTTTAGAAGATAAGCAAGTTTCAGATAGCAGAGGAAAGGAAAATAATCATGGGCAGTAAAAATAGTTCTAGAAATACGTCAAATAATAGTAATAAGAAATGTTTGGTGAATGCTTAAATGAAGGCTCATCACATGGAGAATGGAGTTAGGAAAATCGATTGAGTCCAAACTACAAAGGGCAAAGCAAACTTATTTTGTTATCGTCAAGCCCACGTTAGAGATGGACAAATCAGAAAGGCAAGGTTTCCGTAGGATTAGGAATGATAAGGAGACCCAATGTGACCGTTTTCTAAAGAACCCAATACCTAAAACCCTAGCACGGATTCTAACAGTTGGGCTAAGATATAACAAGTGGATAGACTTGCTTTTACCTATCACACATGTACTATTCAAACTAGCTCCTGGAAATCCCCATTTGCCCCTAAATGTTTCCACACATTTGTTCCTAGGACCCAACAATAACAAAATAAGGCAGAATAAACCAGGAGGCTCGCTGGGCCCATCAGCAGTTACTGTTCATTAGGAGAGGATTGGGGGCCATTGGGAGACTTCAAGTGGACTGGTCTTGATTGTCAATAGCTGATAATGTTCTGATTATTAATAACCTCCAAGTCAACGGAACCCAGATAATCACGGGCCTCCACAGGTGGGAAAGAGGCTATTTCTATATCTCTCTTGAGGAAAAAAAAAAAAAGATATCTTAAAAGAAAACAAGCTCTATAAGTAAAAACTTATAAAAATGTTCTGGGCTCTCTCTACATACCCCTATAACTCCAGCTCTTGGCCTAGAAGCTGAGAATTCATAGCCAGAAGATCACATTGCTATACTACATGATTTCTACATCCAAAGAAGAATTTCATAATTTTTCCTTATAGTGCTTACTAGAATGTTGGTAAGTAGACAAGGCATTTTAGAAGGATTTACACCAGTAAGAGTTGAAACAAAGAGGACTTTTAGAGTCTATGTCAATCAGAAAAATGAAGATACTCAGAGTTGAAAGAAAGCTTAAAATACAGTATTCCAATACCCTCAATTTACACAAAAATTTTGCAATGCCTTTCAGGTAGCCAAAATGGAAAGGAACATCCCAAGGAATTATTAACCATGTCTTAATAATTTTGTTGGCTTATTTCTGTTCAGACTATTATTTCCTGATCTAGAACTTAAGTACTTTGACTCAATTTTAGGGTCTGTGATACTAAGCTGCTCAGGTCTCAGCCACTACTGATGGGCTTCTCTACCTGTGGTTGATGTGCCTTTTAGAGGGACAGCTTAATAGCATTCAATCATTTGGGGAAAAATGCATTATCTATGGGTAGGATGGTTTACAACATTGTGGGGAATGACAGCCTTCCTATCTACAAATCTACTCATCCACTAACTATGGTGGTCTTGGTGAAATTCACCTCTGTTTCTGATATTTCATGTTAATGAAAGATGATGATGATGATGATGATAATTAATCACAGTATTCAACATGTGCCAGGCAATCTTTGAAGAATGCTATGTATATTCACTCATTCTATGAGATCAGTACTATTATTATCTCTATTTTATCAAAGGAAGCTAAGGAATAGAGAAGTTCTGGAACTTACTCATAAAGTCACATGGTAGTAAAGGAAGATATCTACTTTGGAAATTCCTGGAAGAAAGGAGATGATGTTGATGCCTTGAAAAGTGTAAAGACTCAAACATATGTAAGACATTACACATGGCACACCCATAGGCATTGCCTGAGTGAACGAGTCAAAACATGACCACCCCGGGACTTATTCCCAAAGTTCCCAGAAAACATAAATCTCACTCCCTTGTCTCTTCTTCTCTTCTCTGACATTCCCAAGAATTCCATAGGGAAATTTCAAACAATTCATTCCCTAGGCTTTAATTGCCAGTGAGATCCCTTTGCTCACTGCACGGTGAGGAGAGTAGCTTGGGAATCCCCTGGTCTACAGAAGAGGAAAGAGAGGAGACGTCTGCCTGTTTCCCGTCTTCATCCTCATAGATCAGTGAAGGGGAGGCGTTTCCAGTAGGAAGCCACTTGCAATTTCACATTCATGTCCCAAGACTTCCAGACCACGTGCCCTGAGCCCCTTCCTCCCTGTCTGCATTCTTGGCACATTTCCTGAGTTTATTTTCACCCCGCCTCTCTCTTCTCCACAGGTCATTCTACCTACTTTGCTGGTAACACCCCTTCATGGCTTTGGCTTGGAAGCATCCCTGCCAGGTATAGTCTCTCAGTTGGATAGGACAGGCTATATGTGGATATTTACCCACCTGCACAAAAGAAATGACCACCTCAACCTTAATGAAAGGCAGACAGCAATTCAGATGCCACTTACTGGGAGGTAACTACGACACACTCAGGCTTTGGGTGCCTCAAGGTGGGAGGAACTGTCACGTGGGTGCTGCTGTTGGATTCAGTCTGCCTACTTCCAGTCAGAGCAAATGACCCTGGTGGTCATATATGTTTCTGCACATTTGAGGGCGGGCTGCTGGGGCCACCTGCACATGGTCACACCTCTCTGCAGTGGGCCCCTTTCTCACAATGACTGTACTAAATGCATTGTTTCTCATGCCACCCTGGCTCACAAGAAAATGGTCAGATCTTCAATTAAAAACACTTACATGCAATGTCACATGCTCTTGATTTTCTAGAAGAAATGCTCTGTACGTGGTGATGTCCTGGCCCTTTCCTTATTTGAAAAATTGGTAGACACTTGCCTGTGTGATTTTTTCCCCCTGTGCTGTTTCTAGACCTTCTCATTCAATATTTGTCTTTCACAAAGAATCTCACTTGTACCTACTAGTTGATAATGTCTAAGTTCCTCCAAGTCCCTTATTATATTTATGTGTGGGTGTGTGTACTACATAGTAAGCTGCTGCTTAGAAAGCTTTAGGAAATATCCTGGATCCGAGGCAGTCCCACTTCTGGCCTACCACCTACTCCTTTAGTGGGTGAGAATCCCTTCATTTATTCATTCTTTTACTCATCAAATATTTACTGAACTGGAATCCTTCAGGCCATTCCCATATTCTTGCCAATATGAGAAGCCCAGCCAAGGATGCCCCATGCTATATTTTTTAACCTTGGAGGGAAGGAAGGTAGCCTTTAGGTCCTTTCTTGACTGAGTGCGATCCAACAGGCTCCAGCCCAGAAAGCTGACATTGGCCAGTCACTTTAATGCAAGAGGTCAGCTCCACTCCAGGAGATGGCTTATGTCCTGTGGTCCACAGATGCCCCTCTATGCACTGTTAATACATGTGGAACAGGGCCAGCTCGGGGGCTGGAGTCTTTCTCACTTCATTTAAAAGTCTCTCCATGTTGTTGTTCAGCTCTAATGCAGATCTGCCTCATAAGATGCCACTATGAGTTTCTCAGGGCTTTTTCTGTAGCTGTAGGGACATTTGGTGGTGGTCGCCTTTCCACAGTGAAGGGGACAGAATGAGGGTTTTGAAATTTACTGGAAGAGGCCAGGGGAGTTTTTCTCTTGCCCTTTCCCTTGAATGTGAGAGGATCATTCCTCCTGAGGATGACCAAAGTTGATGGCCAGAAAGGCCACTTGTGTTAGTCCAGCTCCTCTGAACTGGTCACCAGACAAATACCTCCTCACAGCAAGAATCCCTGGGCATGTCTACAATCTCCCTCCGAAGTGGCTGTAGTCTCGCATTTACAGAAAGGTTAACCATCTCTGAGATCTCAAATATGTGAGTCTGACAACGCTGAACTTGTGTCCATTTAGATCCCCAATGGGACAAAGGTTGGCAGGGGAAGCAGTGCTCTTGCAAGCAAATACAGGGATGGAGAGTTCCCCAATTTGATTATCTGGGTAATTCAACATGTTGGTTTGGGGGGAAGCCCCCGAGAGAGGACACACACGGCTAGTCGGTTTAGTACATTCGACCACATTCCACTTCAAGACGTTGGCTTTCTCAGGATACGCTGCCCATCTCTGGGAGGGAAGCCAGGGATTAAACCCTCTCCCAGGTTGTTTTTACGACCCTCTGAGGTGAAACAGTGTAAAACAGTGTTTTTCAACTTTTCTAATCTCATGGCACAATTGAACCTATAAACTTCTCTGCAGCCACTTAAATTATGCTGATCAAAACAAAGAGTAAAATAATATACTTACTGTGCTTTGAATTTAATTAATGATCTTTAAAATGTTTCCCAGCACATTGGTTGAAAATCACTGGAGTACACCAACACTGCTGCTGTGGACGCTGACAGAGAGACTGTGAGCACAGGCAAAGGTCTTAAGCCCAAAGAAATAAAACAGAAAAGAAAACTGCATGGTTCTTAGAAGTGCCACACAGCTCTCTAGGATTTTGTGTGGTGCTACATCACAGGAAATGTGTTTCAGATTTCCACTGGAGTAGGTTAAGTGGTTGAAAACTACAGTGGATTTTCAGTGAATAGGATGGGAAGTACTTCATTATTTCTTTCCTCCCTAGATGTAAGGAGACGTGCTGTCCCGCTGAGCAAGATAGGAGGAGAAAAGTCTCCTCACCACAAGTAGGGATTTAAGAAGTAATTCCCATGAGCTCTAAGTGAAGCTATCACATGCAGCTGGTACCAGGATTGTCAGGGTGGGTCACACATGCCGGCTGGGGGCTCCCACTTGGCCTTGGCTTTGCTGCTGGGCCTGGGCCAACACTACTCACGGCAGTGGCTGAGAGCTGTGCTCCTATCACCGTCAACACACTTGAGATATGAGGCTTATTTATACTGGGGAAAATAGGGGAAGGAGGAAGAAATACTGGGTAGGAAAAGGGAATAGACAGAAAATCCCGAAGACCTGTTGTCGTGGACACAGCCAGTAGGTCTCCAGTTTTGAAGGTAAGCAAATCTTCCCCCAGTAAGAAGGAAACTCCATTGAGCCCAGATAGGGCTCATAATAGCTGCCAGGTCAGCTGCGGAGATTCGGGCTCGTGAAATTTAACTAATGGAATTGAACTGCTTCAGCACCATTAATTAAACTTTCTTTTAACATCTTGGAGTTGCACTTGGGTCATGCGCTTCAGCTGGGAAGTCCTGCACTAACTGATCAGGCCTTCCTTCCGATGGCTTCTCAGAGAGGCTTCTCCTCCCTGAGAGGGGGTCCCCAACCACCTCGCATTGCTCCCTTCCTCCCCTGCTGCTAACAGCAGTTTTCTCAAAAAGAAAGCCTCTGTTGGGTCATTTCCCTGAACAAACCCCTTCACGTGCTTTCCACCCTAATATGGACCAACAACATTCTTGACCTGGGACCTGGCAATAAAGGGTCTTTTTTACCCTTCAGGGCCTCCTCTTCCTGCACTCCCCCTAAACACGTCTTTAACTCCAGCCAACTGGGTGCCATCTGCCCAGCAGGAGGCTCCAGCATTCCCCTCACTGGCTCGAGTTTCCATTACTGGAATGCCATCTTTTTCTCCTTCCTTGGAGACAAACTGACCTATGAATCTTATTTAACTGAGTAACTGAGGAAGTTAACTCACTGCATAGACCAGTGATTTTCAACTGCTGTGTCGCAAAAATTTTTAAAGATCATTAATTAAATTATTTCGGAAGACATTCAAATCACAATAGGTATATTCTTTTCTTTTCTTGCCATCAACATCATGTAAGTGTCCCACAGAAGTTTAACCATAGGTTCAAGTGTGTCATGAGAAAAATAAGGTTGAAAAATGTTGTGGCATTGACTGTGCAGCCTCGCGGCCTGTCTCCAAATCCCTTCTGTGCTGCTTAATTGCGATGCGGCCCTCAGCAAGCCATTTAACTTCCTGGGCCTCAGTTGCTACTCCGTAAATGGGGCACTTTGCAGAAGCCTCAGGGTACGGTTGCCTCAGCTGCACATAACAGTTACTACCTCTTCATGAGGGTTAAATTAAGTAATATTTGTCAAAGACATATAATGCCTCACTACAGCAAATGCTATGTATAAATGTTAAACTTAACACCACCACACAACAAACATCCTTCCCAAGTTGCCAGAGTACTATGCATAACAAGAGACCACACTCAGTCTAGTCTTAACATGAATCCTAGTTAACTAGTTAACTAACTGGCCCTTCCTTAGCACCACCAGATTAGCAAGCTACAGTCACTACAGGTCTGTGTGGGTAGGGACCCCGTGCTCAGATAAGACAAAACCATCACCCTAGCCTCCAAAGAGGAAAACAATTTGTCAGCAAATCTCATCATGTCTTTCCTCACCAGTGAGTGTGACCTGTTTACAATTTCCGCATCCACTCCATTCTGAAAATGGTTTCCATTCGCCTGCTCTGTGCTCGTGGCTTCGTCAAAGGTCCCCAGTGCTAAGATCTTTCCTGTGCGTGTGCTGGCAAATGTCCCACATTTGTTGGGCCAGATGACAAGTATCCATCTCACAGGAAGGACGGATCCAGCTGAAATGATGGGCGCCATGGGAGGAGAGTCCCAAGGCGTGGTGCAGAGCAGAGGTGCTGCAGATCAACTGCCCGTTTCGCGGAGCTCCGCAGAGCCTGTGCCCACAGCCCCACGTGCCTCTCTCGAGTGGTTTTACACCATTATTGGTCTGATACTAATTTGAGACCATGCCCAATCACATCACAACAAATTAACCACAGACATGCGATAGCCATCAACTCAGGGGGCTGTCCTGAGAGGGGGCTGGGGGACCCCCGTTTCCTAAGCTGCACGTTCCCACAGATGTTTCTAAAAGCCTCTTCCCAGAGGCCCATTTAGAGCGAAATTAAATGCAACTTTGACTTAATTAACGTTTTAAATGATAATGAATACAATGTAGATTCATAGGAGGCATTTACATTGTGTTGTAAAATTGATAAAAATTTAATAACTCTTTGTTAATAAGTTATGTCTCCCCAGACCCATAAAGCCTGAGGCGCTGCAAACCCCAGACTGGGTCTAACGCCGGCTCCTGGTGCAGGTGGAGGAAGGAGGCAGAGATGGATTTGACATTTGCTCCAAGCCTGCTCTAATTCAAGCCTCTGCTTGTTCATCAGGACTTCGTTTCATACAGTAAAGGTCAGGATTTGGGCTCAAGGCAGAGGCCTGACAGAAAAGCTCAAGTGGAAGGCAGGCTGGCCCTGGCATCTGCCGCCCGAGATAGCGGCGGAGGAGGGAAGACGGGGAGCTAACCGCCACATCTGCCCTCCATCGTGGAGGTAAGAGGAAGGATCCGCTGTCTGCTGGTAGAAACTGTCAGGGTGAGGATCCTGACAACCGGCCACTGTCCTGAAATAAAAATGCAAACATAATTTCCATGTCACCTCGCATAAGGACCTCAGCTTGGCTTACATGTGGCATGCCAACCCTGCTCCTAGTTTGTCCTTAAAGAGCCAAAAGACTTCTCCCAGGACAGTGTTCCTGGGAAGAGATTGGGTCCCAGTGATGGGGTGCACACAAAGGACCCTTCTATCTCCTCTCATCCGCTCATTCTGACCTACTTCTTCTCTCCAGAGCCTATTTTGAAGAATTTCTTTTGAAAAGGAATTCAAAATTCCTTTTACTACTGCTCCCTTCTCCTTCACCTATAGATAGCCCATCTTCATGGCGTATTTATCTTAAGAAGTTCAACAATCCTTTCTTTTTTTGAGGGTGACAGAGGCACAACAAGGTGCCTAAATGCAAGCCAACTACTTCACCTGACACTAAACTGGAACAAACAGTATTTTTTCTGGATGAAAACCTGGTTTGTTGGAGCTCTGTAGAGATGGGCAATTTAAAGGCTTCTTTTCAAAGGCAGCTTCGCCCAGGCAGGACTTGGGCCTTACCATACTGATTTTAGAAGCTGACCACTGCCTACACAGTGACCTGAAGCCCACAGGGAGGCATATTTCCAGTCAACCCATCGTTCAGTTTGGTTACCATGAAATCAAATCTTGGCTTTGATATCCTTGGCTGCTACCAGCAAAATTGCCCTAAGAGGCCCCTCCCAGGGCCATTACTGGTCCCAGTCACGTGGGATGGCTACATGGACGCCTAGATCTATTTGCTCTCCTGTTTTCTCTTCCAGCAATGAAGTGCATATGGCCACATTGGGCTGCATGGCCAGGGGCAGCTAAAGAGCCAACGTAGAATCCAAAGGCTCCTTTAGAATTTGGTATGTGTGTGGTGGACAGAGGGAAGGAGGAAGGAGGGGAGAAGCAGAGAGAAAGAAAGTGATCACACCAGCAAGACGTGGAAATGAAAGAAAGTGGAGACCCAGATGAAAGGGCTTAATAAAATAAAAAAGTGAAAAACTGTCATTAAATGGATTTGGGCTTAGTATCCTCTGGCTCTCGTCTTTCTGCTTCTCACTGGTTGTGGTGGCAGGAAGAAGGAGTCATGAGTTTCAGGGACCAGAAGGGAAACAAAGTCAGCCGCCCAAAATGATGCATAAAAGAAATGGGATCGTTATAGGCTGTTGAGTTTTAAATGCAGATTATTCGATGAAATCTTCCCCGAACAGGTGCTGGAAACTGTCCTGATAGGGTATGTCCTATTATAGACATTTTCCTAGAAGCTGTTTCCAGCCCCTGCCCCAGTATCTGATTTTAGGTACTTCAAAATGCCTTTAGTTCACTCAAGTGACTTAAGTTCTATTGACAATGTTAATTCTCTGCCTGTACAAACCAAAGGCTACTCAGGATAAGCTGATTTTTGTTTATTATCTGACAAGACTCAAGATTACACTGAAGTGATTTTGGTATGTCTCCCTTCAACCTAATCGCATTGGACTGCTCTCCGCTTAACCACTGGGGTTGGATGCCTCCTTGTATTATACGTATGCCCCAAATAAAAGTCATGTATAATTTAAAATTAGCTACAGTCATTTTCAAAAGAGTGCATGTAATAGCGCAGGTTTAAACTATTAGCAAATTGAAAGGTTAGTGCGAGTGATCACACATGTACTTTGCTAAAACCGGTTCCAAGTGCAAATCGGAAAATCTGTTTCTCTTCTACCACAAGATTAATTTGTTTGTGCCAGGGCTACTGACGGTTGTGACCAGAATCATGTCAGGCAGGTCTCAGGAGGTTCAAATCAATACAGTCCTACGTTGTCCCTGCTACATAATTTTAATTGTCCCTTTCACTTAGCAATCAGAGATCAAGCAAGACCGAAATAACAAGAATCCACTTCCAAAGAGATAGAGATGTCCCTTTTCCAAAATTCTAGGGGACAGAAATGGAACTAATTAGAACGTATGTCTGTATTTGCTAGAAGTATCTATATACATGTATATATATTTTTACATTTGAACTAGAACTAGAACACAGAACTAGCACTCGGACACAGCTGCTTATGAAAACAGCCAGGCCCCATACAACCCGGTGTCTTTTAAGAGAGCTGGGATTCTTGCCCAGGACAATCCAAAGTAGAAACAAAATCTGAACGATCAGAAAATGATGCTAACGGGCACCAATTCCAGGCTACCCTGTTGAACAACTCGGTCTTGCCAGAACTGAAACCCTTTCACGATGTATTCTTATTGATCGGTATTTGTCATACTATTCTGACACTTATTAAAGTTTTTGTTTTTTTTGTCTTTTCTAAACTAGTCCTTTCTTTCTGAAGGTTTTTTTGTCAATACAGTCTGCTCACGAGTTCAACAGAAGACAACTGTTAGAACAGCACGGGACATAACAACACCTGACCCTCAATCCTGGTCCTGGGGATGGGCCACACCTTCTCCCGGGGGGACGCCGAGAGGTGGTCCCTGCCATTGGAGCTGTGTGAACACTTTTAATATATTACCACTCCTCTGGGAACCAGCTACTTCTCTTCCCACTTCAGAAAACACATAATGGGAGTTTGTGTTTCAATTTAACGTCCCTTGAAAACAGAAATCTTTTCCCTTATAAGAAAAGAAATAGTCAAGAGGGAGACGAAAGGAGAGAGAGAAATGAATTAGGCAGTCTCCAAAGCACACCAGCTCAACTGGGACACGGCGACCAAAGCGAGCTCCATAATAGTATAATGACCTTTAATGAGTGTCTTGGGAAACAATACAGCCCCAGCATAAAAGACAAAGGGCAAAACCCATCATGGCTCTGCTGACACTAATTCAAAATGATTTTCAGAACAACTAAAGAATGTAAGAGAAGTAATCTGATCCGCCCATCTGACCTCACTTTGATTCAAGGGCCCTTCTCCTGCCATTTCTAATTGTCAAACCCTCTACGTTTCACATCTGCTCATATTTAATGAAAAGCCCACTCTCACCACTGCTCTGGAGTCAACTCACTCCATCACATGGGCACCACCCAACCCCACCACAAGCGAGGAATTCCCAGGGACTGCTGTTGGAGCGCTGCCCGTGGAATTCTGTGTAGAGACAGACATTTTTTTAATTGGAGAAGAAAGGCTTACGTGGGCACATAAAGGGGCTCAAATTGGCATAGATTTTTCTAACTTATTATTAGTGGTCAAAGGTGAGTGGTCTCACACGGGGATGGATGAAATCTGCTTTTGTTTGATGGAGCGATGACGGCAAGAAGGCTGATGAAACGGAGAAGGCAAACCTCCCCCGGAGCTGTCAATACCACTTAAGGCCCAGACCTACAGCCCAAAGCTCCATGTGCTGCATGGTGTGGGCTGATTTTAGAGGTTCAGGGGGACAATAATATTGTACACTCAATGTTTCTGAGAGGATGAGACGGTACCACGCTAAGTTTTTCTTCTCCTGGCCTCCATCAACACTTGGATTAAATTGCAGAGCTGAGAAATCCCTCTAATTAGGTTTCTCTTGGATAAAATCAAAATTACAGACGCTGGGCATATGAGCCCTAAGCAGGAGATGCAGAGTTTTCTGGATTGGTTCTGTCGCCAGTGCCAAGACAAGATGTGACCACGGGGCCCCAGCTCAGAGGCAGAGTGGCTTCTTCTCGTTTTCCACTGAATGTTTGGCCAAGCTTTTGGAGCCTAGTAGACTGGGAACAGAAGTTGTGCATTAGGCAGAAGGGCAACCCAGGTGGCTGGTAGTTACTTTCCCCAACACTACTAAAAGAGATGTGACCAAATCCTGCCCCCTCCATACCACTTTGTTCTTCCTCCCCAGCATCTGCCTTGAAGCTGGTGTCTTGCTGCACAAGGCAGAAACAGGAATTCTTTGTGCACCTAGGTAATCTCAGTAGTGGAATGTGAACTGCAGAGAACTCCTGCAGGGAGACTCGAAGGATAAGGATTCATTCATACAGCAGCATCTGTAAGGACTTTATCAGAAACTTCCTTTCCAAGATTTTAGCCAATGTGTTTGGGGCAGTCCAAAACTCCTCTCAATGCAACCTCCACTAGGTTTCACTTTTAAATGAATCTTGTACGTTGGCACTGGTCTGGGGGAGCAGGAAATCATGGGTCAGAGAGGATGACTCTCTGGTTCCACTTCAAAGTTTTCCAAAGGTTTCTAAGACCAGCCTAATGCATAGTCTACACCTCACACCTGAGTTTCAAGCTCAAACATCAGCACCTGGGATGGTACACAGCAACGTGAGGGCTCTCTCAGCCCAAGGAGCCTCCATAGGTCCCTGCCACACAGGTGCACTGTGCTTGGGACCAGCCTCAACATTGCATATGTGAGTCAAGCAAGTTCATTTTTCCATAGAAACAAATATTTCAGAGCCAAGTGCTCGCCTTCCTCTCTGACATCAGTGTAAACTAAGCCTGGCTTGTTAGTGAGTTCAGTTCAACCAGCTCTGGCCAGTTAGAAGGGGAGAGGATGGTGATAACATCATCACCAATAACTATGCTGGATGCTTTAAAGAGGGAGGGGTGAAGTGCAGACACAAGAGCTGTCTCCTGCCATCCATGCCACTAAACACATGAAAACAAGGTCACAGTCATATCTGAAGAGCACCTGAGTCTTCAAGTGGAACTACAACCTCTTTTGCACTTGGACAAGGATCCACACTCTCAATGTCTTAAACTGGAGCTCTCAGTAACTTTACCCATGAGCTGTATCAGTAAAGCTGCAAAGTCCACCATGAAGATTAGAATGTAGGGGTGCAGGGTGGTGCCTCAGGAATCAGGTCCATCTCAGCCTTACCAGCTACCAACTTCTTGGCAGGTTCTTAACACCTCTGAGCTTGTGGGTGACAAACAAGACTGACCTCAGAGGCCCGGGCTATGGACTCAAGGAGATCATCGAGGTTTGTGACTTATATTTTTTGTTGTTATTTGGCATCACAATCACTACCTATTTCCTTAGTTAAACTGAGGCTATACTGTTGGAAAAACCAAAGATATTAATAGAACAAGCCTTTTAATTCGTCACCTTTCTGGAGAAAGTTCTAGAATACACCAGCCTACATTGGTTGGCAGATTTAGAATACTCTTTTCCAGAAAACAGGACAAAATCTGGCATTGGAAGAATGAGATAACAGATTAGAGAGACATGGTTAAAAAAGAAGAAAAGAAAAAAATATATATATACCCATCTGCATCAAAATTCTGTTGTATTTTGGAAACTATCTAATAAACTATCTAAACTCATGAAAAGCAACTGAGTACCAGAACTAGCTTGTTCCCACTATACCCTTTTCCTTCCTTGCTTTGATATAATCTAACTTAAAGCCATTTCTGAAATATTAAGATGTACCTTTCCACCTATCTCTCCATTAATATAGTATGTGATTTGCTGTCACTTTAATTTCCATTTATATTTAAAGAGGAGAGGGGATGACTGCCATGTCACAGTCCTGCATGCTACTGCAAGAAGCACAGTGAGTTAAAATCCAAAGGGAGGTCTTCCTCCACACAGACACAAAGACACGGGCAGCGGGGGCAGCACATCAGCACGTGAGAGATCACACAGGGGAGGAAACATCAGCCCCACGGACTCACAGAACCACAGGGCACAGCACGAGACAGGGGTGATTGCACAGACAGCACAGACACGGGGAACTGTGTATGTCGAGGTTGAACTTACAGGCACGGAAACTGGTGGAGCAATCATTAACAGAGACAGAAGAAAGTGGGAAGGCTCTCTCAAGAGGGTCCATGTTACCACGCACACGGCCTGACATGCACGAGCAGTCACGCTCAGAACGTCCGCAATCAAAACAACATGCCCGGCTCATTCTCTTGTAGATGGACATCTTGGCTATAACCATGTGGGTGGATGGGAGGAGAGGAAGAATGGCAGTTAATGGCAAGGTCATACACAGCAAGGCAGCTGGAGGGATTTAACACAGGTCTTAGTTCACGTTAACAGTCTTGACCCAGAAAAAAAAAAAAAATGCAGAGTGATCGTTTATAACAGTTTGGTTGTACATCAAAAAAGCAGCACAAATATAAATTGTCTTTATCATTCCCCAAGGCTGTTGTGTATTATTTTTTTCTCCCCTAGGTAAGGTGGTGACCGCAGGAAAAGGGCACGGCTGAATACAGTTGAGTTCTTGAATGAGAAGAAGAACAAATTACAGACAGCAAAAAATGTAACCAACGTTTTTTTCCCCTGGCACAATTAATACAGGAGGACAAAATATACACACTGCCAATCAATTAAATTAATGGCTTACTGGGCACAATAAATGGTTTTTGAAAGATGCAAAAATATCTCAGATGTCGGCTTTCTAATTTCCATCCATTTCTGGGTATTAGGCAGAGCCTGGGACAAGCTTTCATCAAATTAGATGTGAAACGATTACGTGTTAATACAGAATCTGAGGATGCCTTTGCTGAACTTCCCGAGAGTGAGTTTACATGATGGCTACAGGAATTTAAATTTACTCTTGACAGAACAAATATCCAAATCTGTCCATATAAGAAATGCAGCTACTCAAGACCAACGCTGCAGACTTGACATTAAAGGCAGTTCGCAAATAAGAAATCACCAAAAGCACGTGAGATGTTGGTCTGTTGGAATGCGTTTAGCTACTCACGGATGTATTTTCTGCTAAAACCGAGAGAATCTGAAAAATCACATCTACTTTTCTCTCCCCACTCACCAGAAATTCAGAAAGCAATCAAGCTATGGGTTAATCATACTTTTTTCCTATACAGAAAATATTAGCCAAAATAAATCAAATATTACAAAACATGATGAAATAAGAAAATAGGTCCCATGTGAAATAGCTTTTTGAGATTTGCATGCAGCGTGGATAGCTCTTGGAAAGCTGGTATCGTAGGCTCTGCCCTGCCCAGGGATCCAACCTGAGTGTTAACCTGCAAAAGTAGCTGGAAGTTACCGTGGAAGTTTCCAGTGCCCTTTACCCTTCAAGCCAATTTATATTTCAGTGCAACAAAAGAAGCATTTTGTACTTCATTTTGATGCTACAACAGGCAAACGTGTTTGTTTATCACTTAGCATGAACCAGCCTGTTTCTCTCACAAGGAGGGAAAAGAATTCCTATTTATTCCAAGCATCGCAGCCAAACAGTAAACCTAAACTGGGGAGGTGCTATTCCCTGTGCCCACACCTTGCATTTTGAAAGTCATTCTCCCTCCACCTTTCTTTTTCTTTGCAGAGAATGGTTGCACTCTTATTTTAAAATATGGCTTGCGGTTTTGGCCTGTTTGAATGTTACAGTCACCAGGAAGAGGGATTTAAATCTCTCAAATGGGTCAAGTCCTGTTCTAAGACCTTTATGACTTGCCATTCAGTATATTTGTCAAGCAGGGGTAACGTTATGATTGTGAAGAACAGGCACTGGGGGAGATGAATGAGAGATCTCTTCAGCAGCAACTCCGTTCCTGTAAACTTGACGTACATTTTTAGTGACATGTTCTTTTAGCATCCTAGCCAGTCTGTTGTTCAAATCATCATGCGGCCCCAGCCCTGTTCAATGGGTGGTATATCATTCCTTTGAGCTCAGCTTTTACCAAACAAACAAACAAACAAAAAGTTCCACTACAGCATTCGAATCAGAGGGGTTTAGAAGTCATGGTGTGAATGCCCAGAGACATTCCAAACA
Organism: Loris lydekkerianus; assembly: GCA_963574355.1. Lineage (NCBI taxonomy): Eukaryota > Metazoa > Chordata > Mammalia > Primates > Lorisidae > Loris > Loris lydekkerianus. The sequence goes on along the minus strand of CAUYPK010136535.1, from coordinate 36,092 downwards.
CATAGCGAGGGTTGAAGTCAAGAAAGGGGGAAGAAAGTCTTCCATCAAACACATGAAAATAAATTTATCTTAAATGCATCCAGATCTGGTGTACAACTTGGAGACAACTCCCTTGATTTTTCTTTCTTAGTTGTGTTACTGGAAATATTGATTTGCTATTTACACGGAAGAGGGAAACAAGGATGATTTTTTGTTTCCCTGTAGATAAATTGTTTTGAAAAAAACTTTTTAATCAAATGCTGTAGCAGAAAAGAAGCCCATCAAACTCCGAAATGCTATGCTTCTCATTAGCAACAGTCCCTGGTTTTCATTTCCACACTGCCATTTTGGGTTTATATACAATAATAGAATCTGACACATTTATGGGGAAAGAAAGTTCTTATAAATATACCATCTTTAAGGACAAGGGGAGGGATGATGGGGATGGAATAACTTCTGAAACTATTTTGTCAGAGGAAAACATATCACAATGGGTGATGTGAACCTCCTACTTGATAACAGTTCGGGAGGAAACGCAGCGTCAAGCCAGGGGCTCTCAGGGACTGTTTGCAACTGTCATTGTTAGCTGTTCTGGAGACCATGCATTGTTCTAAAATTTCATATTGTTAGCATGCAGGAACAGGCTGAAACTGGTCATCGAAGCAGCAAAAAACCATTTGCTATAAGAAGATTAACTGTTAATTATAAGCAGTCACATTCCCAAGCAGCATATGCATAAAAAAGAAAACATGCTATTACTTGTCATTCCTTCCCAGTCATTTTTACACTCACACCAAATGCAAAATAGAAATCTCAAAAGACAAACAAATAACACCACATAGCAAAAAAAAAAAAAAAAGTCAGCAAGAATGACCAATGAGAGGCTTCAAGACAATACAGAAACAGTTAAAAACAATTCAGCCCCACCACACACGTTAACAAACCTTCATGAATCACAATGTTTAAACTGAGATGCCACCCACTGGTCGGGTGGCCCTTTTCTCAACTTCTGGAATAGTCCATTTTCATTGACTCCCTGTCGGGTGTCTTCACCTACACACTTCTGGGTCCACTTTCTTAACAGGTGAGGCTGATCCTCAACTCCCATCTGGTGGAAATATCCAGCAGGCTTGAAGACTACGTGTACCGGCCAGGAAGAGATTTCCTCTGGGCCGTCATATAAATCACAGACAAGCTCTTTAACTAAAAACTGATGAGGATTTGCCTCCCTGGCGGTAGATGTTCCAGAAGATTTGGACACTTGTGTGTAAAATGATACTCTCAAGTTGTAAAATAAAATTATATTAAAATTAAGTCGCGGACCTCCTAATTTGGAGTTTACCACCCCTCTCATCTCCCTCAATGATCTCTCTCTGGCTCCCCAATCCTTCATTTTCGTCTCATGGATATTCAGAATTACTGGTATTTGGTTCCCATTTCTCAGTGATTGTTTCCTTTTCTAGAGATGATTTATGTTAGAAGGTTAATTCTTAGATATCAGAGTTCCACTTAAAACTCCCAAGGTTAGGTTTCAAAGTGCAACTTTGGTTATTTATTTAAAACAGAAGTTTCCTGTCGCCTAACTGGCCACACAAAGGGTCCTCTCTCCTTTAGTATTTGCTAATTTTCTTTCTTACATAGTCACCCATCTTCTCCCTTCCCAAATCCCCGGCCTGGGAAAAGGTTTTCCCCTGCAGTACCATGGTAACACAAAGTAGATCTACGAGGACATCTAGTGGATCAGTGTGGAAGAGCAGCTAGTTCACAGGCAACCGGAACTAGCCTTTCTCCAAAAGGAGCAGAAAGAGGCCCAGGCTGTGTCTAAGAATTGAAATAGTGTGCAGCATCATTTCAATTCAATGGCTTCTTGTGATCCACAGCAGACCTTTAGGGGAAGCAGGGATGAGGGGGTTGGAGGTCCTGGGAAATGGTCCGAGGGTGGGCAGACTGGCAACTGGCAAGCACACTGGGTTTGCCCCTGTGGCCAGCACAGTGGGACCACTTCTGCAGCCCTGCTGCAGCTTTCTGGGACAGGGAACAGACAAAAGTGTGTCTCTGGCAGGTGCCAACACTGTAGCTACTTGTTACTCTGTCTTAGGGCTCTTGGAACTACGCTCAATGAATTGCCCCCTGAGGCCGACTTAACTCTGGGAAAGCAGCAATATAAGGCTCCAGGGACTCAGTTTTCTCTTTGGCCCACATTTTAAGGATCCTATTCTTGGAGCTGGGCCATAGATTCAAAGAGGTTATGTGGTTGCCAAGAATTAGACCCTGGGTCTCAGTACCCTCAAACTTGGCCCTAGCACTCTCACAATGTGCTTTTCTTCACCACAATAAAGTGGATAATCAACCAATATCCCCATTACAACTTCCTAGTTCTATTTACAGAGACAAAAATAGAGATATTTTCCTAAGGGACTTCACCAAAATTGTCTGTCTACTTTTGAGTGTTTTAAAATAGATTTCTCACACGAGCTCTTGGACAATCTTTCCTCTCCTTTCAAAGGCCATGATCATGAGAAAGGAAACCCATAGGCAGTGACGGCTGCAGAGGTGGTTTAGTTACTGCTCTTTCCTTGAGTCAGACAGTCAGCTGTTCTCTGCTGGTTGGTGCTTCTAAGCCAAGTCTGAAATGGAAGGGACAGTTGGATTCCATCCTATCCTCAGCACCATCTGCCTCCTGCATCAGCAACCAGATTGTCAGCCAATTTCCAATTGCAGAATCTTAATTTCCAGTGTAGATTGGAAGGGGCAGGAAAAGTGGTGCTGGACTGAGAGGCCCAGGTAGACTTTTCCAACTACTGGGAACAAATATTTTAGGTTTCACATGGAGCTAATTCGAGGGAAGTCTGGTGTGGAGAGAAAAAAAAAAAAAAAAAAAAAAAAGATCTGCAATTCAATTAATAGGAATTTTTGAGACTACAATCTCTGTTTTAAAATCAGTCCAATGAAGGAAACATCATGTTCAAGCATGAAGCCTAGAGCTACTTTTCATGTACTTTGCAGCAACTAAAATTACAAAGGAAAATATCCATGGAAGGAAAACTGCGGTTTAAGCTCGAAGCAACTGATGTGGCACTGGGAATTAAGGCCTAAAATGAGATATGATGTCTTCATTTAGCAAAATTGCTCCCATTAACTTCTGGAATAAGAAGAAAAGTCTTCCAGGTGGTTTTCCAAAAACATCAAGAAGAGAAAGAAAAAACTAGTTAATGTCAGTGGCATCGAGCACACTGACCTAGGTGACTCTGCCCTCAGCAACTGTACTGTGGCTGCGGAAGGCAGAAGTATTTGGCACTGGAGTTGTCTGTTGTTTGAAATCACATTTCCCTCCAATTCTGAAGGACCATTAGTTATGGCAGACAGCTCTGCAGGTATAAAAGTGACTGATGTTCTCAAACCATCCTAAAAAGGATACTTCAGATGAAGGGAGCCACAGAGGCTCTCTTGACAGAATTATACATTGAATTAAAGATGGTCATTGCTTTGTTTTTACATGGAGTGATTTATACCCTCCAAACAATGACGACTAGCCCAAATCAGATGATCAGCTCGCCTCTTCTGCTGCAAAGAAATATGAAAGGACCAAGTGCCGAAACGTCCTCTCCAAGAGCCATTGGACTGAAACATTCTGAAGATTGGGTCTCATTTTCAGTGGACTCTTAGGTACATTAGTAAAGACCCAGAGCTCATTGCTGATGCCACTGAGAGCAGCATGGCTCTACTCACTTTGCTGGCCTTAAAAGCTCCTCCTCAATTGCCCCATCTCACTAAGTGAGATGCCATCCTTCTCCTTCAGTAACTTAGAGGCTCAGAGACATACATTGACTTGTTTAGATATCTACATAGCTCCTTGGTGAAATAGAACAATCTCTTTGAGTCATCTTTTCCTCCCTTAAACAAGTGAATGGATCTTCCAAGATGTTTGACTTAACACTCACAGAGGAACTGGGTGGGTCCTACTGGGTATTGACTAAATAAGAAACTTTATTTTAAAGCCAAGGAACTTCATAGACTGTAGGAAATAATTACCACTGTGGAAATACTTGTCTCCAAAAAGGCAGTTTAGATACTTACAGTCCCAAAGTTAAGAATCCAATTAATTGTCTAGCAAGTACCTCCTTGTATAGAGAGGCACATACACTGTTAATATATACATCAATCTATGAAATATCTTGACTCTTATATATAAAAATATACATTTTTTCATATAGAGTACAGGAATAAATATGTAGCATATGTGTTTCTTTTAGGAGAGGACTTCAAGCTCAACAGCAGAGGAGACCAAGTATAACTTATCAAAGACAAGCATGACAATGACCCTAGTTGACAAGGCATTTAGAGCTAAAGTGGTAATTACCTCCGTCTAATCAGTGTCCCTTAATAGTTCTGAGACACAGCCTTCAAGAGAAATACACTGTTGTCAAGGTCTTATTTTCAAGTGGAAAAAATAAGACAGTGCCAGAAGCTGGCCTGAGCTGGGGGGCTGAAGGGTGATGGACGGAGAGTGGGCTCCCTTTGGATGCTCCAGCTCCAGGCTACTCTGCAGACTGCATTGGGAGATGAGGGAGTTGGGGCATGATGTCACTGCTACATGCAACATAAATACCAAAAGTAAAAAAGGAACTAAAACTGTACAGAAAATAAAAGAAGTATCTCTTCTAGAGAAAGACAGGGGGAACTGGACTCCGGGCTGCTGGGAACCCGTTTTACTCACAATATATCACTACCAGTGTGCAGTTAAAATAGAGTGGGGGCCGTATTCCAAGGCAGCAAAGAGAAAAAAAAATAAATCAAAGGTATGTCAATGATTATAAGTTAAAGAAACTTCTTTCAAACACATCAATCTAGACATGACTTGTCCCCTAGGGGTCCACCCTTTGGCAAACGTTTAGAGGCTGGGGAAAAAAAGAAGAAATGTAAATCATTAGACCATTTTTGTTATACAGAAAAAGAAAATGGGTAAATGGTAGACCCTGAGAGCTTGTTCCTTGGCCAGACAGCTGAATTGGACTCTCTTTCTTGATGGAGAGCTATAAAGAAATGGAAAGAAATGCAAAACGTTAAACTATACTACCACAGGATTTCCAGGAATGGAATGTCCACACTCAATATTTCTCCAGATAATATAACACGAAATGTTGCAGGTTACTGAATAAAAGCGAATAGGAAGGTAGGGGGTGGGAAAGGCAGGGGAAGAATGGGTTGGGAGAAAAGGATTAGGACCTGAGGGTAAGGCCAGTGACTATCAGCAGCCCTGCTCTTATGGAGTGCATCACTCCAGGGGGATTATTAATACCTAAATTATAAGGCTTGGATAAGTGACTACGTGGGTAAGCTGGCTCCATCATGCACCAGGCAATGTCTACCCAATGGCACTGGAACCCTCTGATGCATCATTAACCATCCTAGTTCCTTCTAATTGAAGTTTCTTTGAACCCATAACATATCTTCCCAAATTTTCTCATTTGACCTACATAGGGAGGTTTATGTTCAATAATTAATTTCATTCTAATCACACCACCCCCTCACCACACACATAGCTGTATTCTGCTTACTGTGCTACTAGCCTTTTAATTAGGAAAAACAATTATTTGGACAATTCTGGTTGCAATCAAATATTAACCTCAAAGATGAGGGCCTCTGGAAGGAGCCCAAGGTTGGAGGAGGGGAGAAGGATATAGGGAGGGAAGAGTGAGAGACCGGTCATACTGGCATGGCTTTGAGGGGAGACCTTTTGCAGCAATCTGTGCTACATGTGATAGAAGATTGTGCCCTTACCCTTCACTTTAATGGAAATGAAGATAATAAAATTATTTCGAACAATTATGTACCTCTCTCTACAGGATATTCAGAAATGGAATACCTGACCACTGACCACTCCTGTTTGTTTGTCTTGAACTAAGATGGAAAAATACTCTAGAAACCAAATCCTTATTTCTAGGGATGGTAAAAATTGTCTGTGTTCCACAACTGTATCCTGAAAGGGAATATGTTCCAGCATTAGAACAGGGGTCAGAGAAGTTCTCTCTTCCATTTGCACTTCTGCCTTCTGAGTCTGTTCTATCCTGGGAATTTGGCAGAAAGATCTCTTAACTTAAGAACGAATGATGTCATTTCCTTGCTTAAAGTATTCCAATGGCTCCCTGTACAGGATGAGGACCCACACTTCTTACAACAGCCTGTCCCTTCCTCTCTCGGATCTCATCTCACACTACTCTCTCCCTATCACCCCCACCAGCCACTCTCCTATCCTCCAAACACTGCACGCTGAGTCCTGCTTTTGCTCTTCTCCCCACCTAGATTGAGTCTCAGGCTCAATGTCACCTCCTGATGGAGGCCTTTCTGACCTTCCAGGCTGTAAAGCAGCACCCCTATAAGACTCCCTACAACCTTAGGCAGTCTCTGCTCTCTTCTTAGCACTTGGCTCTCTCTGAATTTATGTAACTGTTGACACAATCCTGGTTTATCTCCATTTACCAGAGTGACAGTTTCAGGAGGGCTTTCCTTGTCCACCGCTCTATCCCTAACACCAAAATAGCACTGCAACGCAGGTACTCAAATACATGTGAATGGCTAATCTATAAGGAGTCATAGTCTTGCCATTTCATTGATACCCCTGTAGGGGAGTGCTAGCAAATATCGAGTCATAGATTGCTGGCCTCAGCACTCTGCTGCCTTTTCCAGCCCCTTATGGTAAGAGTCTCCTTACAAAAGAGTTCACCCTCTTGTATCTGTGCTCTCTCTTATTTGGCTCTCCCTTTGGAAGGCTGTGCTCCCCCTGCTGGAAATGACCCAGGAGAGCCTGCTCAGCAAGGCTGTGCTTCCATGTCCACAGCACACCGAGCCGGGCTGGGGTCAGCGACTCCAGCAACTCCTGGTGGGAAAGGTCTTCTGAGTCAGGGTGTCTGGGGGGACTGGGTAGGGAGTGAGGGTGCTCTTCTTAGTAGGTTTTCAGAATAGAGGAATTCTCAGGTCCCAAGGAGTTAGAGTGTTCTGTTGTTCTGAGAAATAAATACTTAGTAAGGTGACAGAGTCAAGGAGGGGGACCATGAGTAGGGTTACGTCCATGGGAAAGAGGAAGGCCAAACTGTGGATCTGAGCTGACCCAGACTTAGGATCCCCCAAACCCAAAGTGTGTCCCATTGATAATTGCGCCAAAGATTGGGGAACTTCTTTGTGCTCCAGTAGGGTGATGTTTACATCTTATTGGTTTTACATTTCCTGTGCACCACTCCCTTTTAGAAATGCAGTGAAAAAAGTCCTTGCTTCACTGGCACATCAGGAGCTGTGTTCTTCTGTCTAGTTTCTGCTTGTGAAATGGTATTTTATCGGGTGATTGTTCATAAATGTTCTTACTCATCTGCCCCAAGATCGTCACTCCTGTGCTTTCCCTTCTGCAAAAAAGATGAGAGGACTTGGAGAACAAGTATCAGAAGAAGTCTTCTGGAGAGCCCTAGCCCCTGTGTATGGCTGTGAGACGGTCTGCAATCCCATCTTCTCATTAAACCTGGAAGCTTGGTTTCTTCTTTTTTGTAAAATGAGATTAATAGCATCCCTTGCCTGTCAGACAAGGTTATGGTGAGGATCAATTTAAAACTATGAATCACCATAAGTGGGCAGGCATCATTATTTTTGTTTTTCTAGGGTTAAGGACAATTTCTATTAGGCAATGAAGCATCATTGCTGTAAAAGGCACGGCCTTCCCAAAGCAAAGACCACTTGAAGACATGGTATCTCAGCAGATCATAGTCCAAAATACCCAATTCACCCCATCTTTCTCTGGAGGCCCCAGTGGTGAACTGCTTTAGAAGGGCTTGAGATAGGATAGGTCAGAAGCAAAATCTACCCTATCCTAAAGAGCAATGGTGCTTCACCAATAGTGCTTGAAGTCAGCCTTTGGGACTATGACAATTGAAGCCCATTGACAATGGCAAAGTTGTTTTCGTGGTGCAGTCTGAGGGGATCACAGCTGACTACTCTAGCTTTTGGTACTAAAACCTGCAAAAATGCCAAATAAAAAGATGGTCAACTCCCATTTTGGAGACTCAGTTTCTCTCGCAGCCCTACTGTACTCTCTCCATGGCCCTAATCCCCTGGGAATCACTATACAAAAACTTTCCCTCCCTTATGGCTTTTGCTGTCTTCCTTTTATACATCATACTTGACTATGTCAGATGGGACCCATCTGGCAGCCCTACACTCCAGAAGTGAGGGTTAGGGTACTAGGTTCACTCCTGGGTGTTAAGAGTGGTGATTTTTCATCCTCTGCTCTAACAAAGCGAGGGCAGGTATCTTTTTTCCATCTCTTTCTATTGCTGGGTGAAACACAAACATGTTCAAGAAAACTCTTGATGTTTAGTGTTTCTCTAATAGGAAAAGGAGAAGGAAAATGGATTTGGGGGATAGGAAGGGAAGAGGGAGGGGCCGGGGAAAGAAATACTACTTACGCCGTTTGCAGCCGCATTTTTTTATTCTTTTGGGATCTGTGATGTCATCATGACAGGCCTTGCAGTAAAAAAATGCCCTGGAGAAAGAGAATGGAAAAACTGACACATCTCATAATCCACCCCAATGAAATGAGTACCACATTTCCCTCCCGCAGTGGTGCCAAATTAATGAAACACGCCAGCACTAATTTCCTTTAATCTTTTGAAAGGTTTAGACGTTTGCAGACGGAAATGTTTGTTGCAAGACCATTTCTTTCAAACACAGGATTCTGTGATTGGAGTTAGTGCTTCTTTTCATAAACTTCCACTTGCAAAGGAACTGGGAGAAAGGTTGCTGATGGGACACAGTGCGTCTGCTGGCTCATCTCTCATTTTTGAGAACAGCATTTGATACTGTTCCTGGGAAAATGTGGGCAATCTGCCCTGGGCCCTGAGTGGGGGATTTAAATACAACTCTGAAAGCCCCTCTGGCTAGTCAAATAGATATTAAAGGGGACAGCAGCATGCCATTCCTCAGTCAAATAAAAATATTAACCTTGTCACTTGGAAGCACCTTTTCTTGTCAGCCAGAGTGAAAGAGAGTTGGGGAGGAGGGCGGAGAGGGAAAGACAAAGCCATGACTCAGGCAGGTCTCCAGCACCCCCCACCCCAGGATTTCACAGCCCAGTTTACTCCACAGCTGGCGGCAGGCCCAAGCTGTGAGGACATACTCTCCAGCCCTGAGAACATGTACTAAATGAAGATTTTCTTTTTACTGCAGAGCAAAGCTCAGCTGACCACTGGAATGAGTAGGGGCTATTGAGGGAAGGGTGGGCACAGGGGTCCTGGGAGAAGCAAGCAACAAAAAGACCCCTAATCTGACTGAAGTGTCCCATTGGCTGTGGCAAAGGTATTCTGGATGGGACAAAATAAGATCATTCAAGCACTATTTAAAATTAAAGTTCCTAAAACAGCACACGAGGCCTGTGTCCTTCAGTGCTGGGAGGTGCTAAACCCCCCTGGAACAACCTGACAGTCTTCTGGATTTAGAAACCACTAAAATCCTTGGCTTGGCATCTTTACCCCTGCCCATGTGAAGTTGAAGGCCAGGGGCAGACGTGGTCTTCCCTTGACCAGGGCCCAAGAAATAAACACGGTTCTTGATTTGACTCCTACGTTCCTTTTCATGTTTTCTGCAGGACTTGGACTTATAATTCACACCAATTAACCAATGATAGGAGTGTTGGATCCAAAGGAGATCTTGGAGATCCTGCAGCCAAAATCTCCAGGACTCAATGTCCTCCTCTGGAAATTGAGAGGAGCTCACAGCCCATTCAAAGTCACCCCATGCTGGAGCTGGGCCAGCACCAGGACTTCCAAGTCCAAGTCCAGGGCTTAGTCTACCCTAGCACCACCTCTGCTGTGTGTTCACACGTCAGCCGTCAGCCGTGTGGTAAAGAAGTGAGCTGATGGTCTACACTGAGTGGCAATGCAGTTCAGAACCCAATCAAGATGCCTTAAAACAGGAAGGCAAAAAAAGGAGAAAACATCCAAATTGGGGAAAGTAACTTGGCTTCTACTTCCTTTGGCTATTTCTCCCCCATTGGATGCTCCTAACACATAATAATAATAAAGGCAACAATCATAACAGCTCACATTTATAGAGCGCAGACTACTAACAGGCCAGGTGCTGTTCCAAGCATTTTATAAAAATTAATATGTCTGATTCTCAAGTGACCCTTTGGAGGAAGAATGATTATTATCTCTGTTTTACACATACGGAAACAAAAGCACAGAGAGATTAAGCAACCTTCTCAAGGCCACAGAGCTAAGACAGGCAGAGCTGGGATTCAAACCCAGGCAGTCTGACACCAGAGCCAGGGCCTCAAACCTGCCTATGACATGACGAGATGATGGTGAACCTGGACAGACTGTTGAAAGGATAAATTGTGATTACTTCATGAATTCAAGTGTGATTCTTTTTTAAATTTAATTTTAATTTTTAATAGACAAAAGTTGAATGCTATTGAGGCATATAACACAATGTTTTGAATGATGTATGCACCGTGGAATGGCCAAATCAAGCTAATAGACATACACGTTACTTTGCACACCCCTCACTTTTTGTGGTGAGAACACTTAAGATCTACCCCCTCAGCAACTTCCAAGTGGGCAATGGTGGATGTTAGATGTTGTATGATAGGTCTCTTGAACTGCTCCTGTCTCACTGAAGTTTGTATCCTTTGACCAAGATGTCCCCATCACCCTCACCCATGGCCGCCAGGAACCACCATGGTCACCACTCTCTGATTCTCTGAGTGTGACTGAGGGAGATCACTCCTCTGCCTTACTCATCTCACTTAGCATAATGTCTTCCAGGGTCAGGCAAGGAAGGTTAATTAAGAAATGATCTAAGGGCTGGCTTGTGTCCAAGGTCGCCTGGAGGCAACAGAGCAGCAAAGCTCTAGAATGGTGCTCATAGAGAAATGCCTTTCTGCACACACCATTCTCTCCCCACCCACCTCTGCTGCTGTCACCATCACCGTCACCTGGCAAGGTCGCTACATCACTGCTGACCTGCACCTGGGCGACAGAGTGTTGCTAAAGAAGAAAACACACTGACTCACTTTTAAATCCACAGCTGCAGATTCCAGAGGCCTTTCCCACTGACCCCACCCCCGGGATCACTCCATTCTCTGGGGACTTGCTTTACTACCCATCAAAACAGCTCTCTCTGCTCTTTTCTCCACGTGCTCTCTGATTCAATGCACCCCTCCCAGAGATAGCCTTCAGCGGGTCACCTTGTGTCACACACATCAGCAAGAAGCCCAGCTCTGCCTCCTGCAAGGATGTCTTTTCTCCTCCTGTCCTCTGGTTTCCTGTTATGTGTGGCCCCTGGGAGGGGCCAGTAGGAGCCTGGAGCACAGACAGAGAGGAATCCATTCCAGTGATTCCTTAACTCCCTCCCCGCCTGGCTGTGAAATGGCAGTGGTGAGACTTCAGTAACTGAAGGACGATGCCTTGCAGGGAAGCCATTCCTACCCCACAGCCTCTCTCTGCAGCTCCTGCAGATCTAAGGTGAGAGTGGCTCCCCTCTCTTGCTGGTTCTGGGGTGCTAGCCCACCCCGTGCTTGTTTTCCTTAGCTATCTGCCCACTCAGCAGTGTTCAATTTTTTTTTTTTTCCTCTTCCAAACACTGGAAGAGTAAGAGTTGTCTTGGAACATGGAGTAAATACACAAATAGTAAAGAAAGCTGATTAGCAACAACAACAACAAAAAGGCCTTGCATACTTTTTGTGATATCTAACACCACAGATAAGCAAAAAAAGTTCTCACAAAATCAGCAGGCAGCCCTTAGGATGCAGGTTGGATGCCCCTGCATAGTCCTCTCATAAACTCTCCTCCCTTTTTCCCATCTCTTTCTTCTCTTTCTTGTCAGGACCCTCATAGATACAGCACCCAAATTTACCTCTCCAGCCTTCACCTGTCCCCAGAACCCTAGACTCTGAGACCCCACTGCCTTTATGATTTCTCCATGTACACACTTGGTGCACACCTCCAGCTGAAAAGCCCAAATAGAATCCTTAACTTCCTACCACCCAGAGAACTTGCTTCTCCTGCTGTGTTTAGCACCTTGAGAAGATGGAGTCATCATCTACCCAACTGCTTATGCCCCAAGTCTAGGCTTCATCCTGGGTTCCTTTTTTTTTCTCTCTCCTTTCTTCTACCCAGTTCATCAGTGGGTTCTATGGACTCCCCAAAATATGTGGTGTAGTCTGAGTGGGCCCCACTTCTCCCCACCTCCACTCCCCCGGCAGCCCCAGCTGCCATCCTCTCTCACCTCCTCTCCTGCTCCATTCATCCCATTCTCTACAATGCAGGAAGAATGACCTTTTAATGAGATAATCAGACCCCAGCTTAAAACCATCCATGACTTCCATTTTATAACAAACCCAACCTTTGTATAAAGTGGTATCAGAACCAGCTTTCCTTCTGCCTGTACCCCCATCTCATCCCACTCTCCCCTTCTCTTAGTCACGCTTTCCTCCCTGGCCAGAGCAGACTTCCTTCCATCCATCTCCTCTTTCCGTCTAATATTTGCATGATGGAATCCTTCCCCTCATCTCTAGCTTTGCTCAATTGCTACCCTCTCAGAGAAGCCTTCCCTTACACCAGATCTAAATCCATGACTGACCGACTTCCTTCCTTCTTTCCCTCCCTCCCTCCCTCCCTTCCTTCCTTTCCTCCTTCCTTCCTTCTTTGCAACTCTCACTCTGTCACCCTGAGTAGAGTGCTACAGCATCACAGCTCACAGCAACCTCAAAGTCTTGGGTTCAATTGATCCTCTTGCCTCAGTCTCCCAAGTAGCTGAGACTACAGGTGCCTGCCACAACACCTGGCTAGTTTTTCTGTTTTTATTAAAGACAGAGTCTTGCTCTTGCTGGGGCTGGTCTTGAACTCCTGAGTGCAAGTGATCTACCTGCCTCTGCCTCTCAGAGTGCTAGGATGACAGGTGTGAACCACTGCACCCAGCCATCATTAATTTTTTAAATACTGTAATTTCTCCTCCCTAGAATGTGAGCCCCATGCAAGCAGAGACTTCTCTCCGTTGTTCACAATTGTTTCCCTGGCACCTTGTATACAGCCTCCTGAGCAGTAGGTGGCTGATAATAGACAGCTCATGAATGAATAAATGAGTCGGAGAATATTTCCCAGGATTGCTGGGTCTGCCAATTTTTCAGGAGAAACCAGTAATAAGGATTTTTATATAAAAGCTCATGACTTTTTCACCTGGCAACTAAATTACTTTTTTAAAAATGTGACCAAAAAGAATGCTATCTGCAAGCCAAATTAAGTCAACAAGACCCCATTTTGTGACTCCTATATTAAAGACTATCTTCCAAGATTATTTAAGGAGGAAAATATTTAGTGGCAAGGAGCAAAGGGCAAGTGGCCAATGCCCATCCCCAAATGACCTTTGTAAGACTGGAATTGAACAGTTTCACTCCTCTTTTCCTAAAATTCTGCCTCTGGAAGTTTCTACAAGTTAGACTTCATCAACTTCTTTTGTTGCTGTTTTGCAGTGGAGGGTGCAAACTCAACACTAGATCATCATAATCTACTTTTCCATTTTTACAAAACTTGTTTAGTTTCATTCAAATCTCCAATGTCCTTGCTGTGGTTTTCTGCAGTCTTCATCTATTTGAAAACCCCTAACTCACAGCATTTGCTCTGACACATCACACACCATGGAAAATTACAGGCTGGTGTTAGAGCTGATTGTGTCAGCATGTATCTGTGAATACCATAAAGCACTGAAATGAGACACATTGCACTCCTTAATACAGGAGGTAATTTGTTTTTTGGACTGCCTGGTATTTGTGACATTCATTAGTGAGAGATGCAATAGAAAATAGAATTACACAAATGGGAGTTTCATGTTATATTTGCTATCTGGGTGGTACACATGATCTATGGTGCCGCTGTGTTCCCCAGCCTCCTGTACTTGGCGCTGAGATGTTGCCGTGAGCTTTTGTGTATCACACTCTGGACAAGAGAACAAGCTTATTTTTTGGAGGACTAGGTGGAGGGCTTTGACCCCATTCACCCTGCCTTTTCTTCTCAGGATCCTCCAGAGAACAGTGACTTTCCATGGACTGGGGAGGGAGGTATTTCTGTCCCACCGCTGGTTAATGGCGACCTTTTCCCAATTTGCAGAAGTAAATTTAAGTTGGTAGAGAACTCGGTTTTAAGGATGTTTTATTTGTTTTGTTTTTGCTTCTCCAGCCTAGATTTCCTAGAAAAGTGGATGATAATGAGCTGGGATGTAACGGGTCTGGGTAGTTTAGTTGAGTGGGTGAGGAGGACGAGAACCAGAGGCGGCCACCGTCACATGTCATCATGCTGTACTCAGCATGTCAGGCCCACTCCTCGCAAATAATTAAGAGTGCAGGTGCTGGAATTGACTTTGGGCAAGCCAGTTAACCAATCTGTGCCTCCATTTCTTCATATGTGAAGTAGGAAATAGTAATGCTACCTATCTATCTCATGAGGTCCCTGTGAGAATTTAGTGACTTCATAAAACACAGAAAACCTGGTACCTGAAACAGTGCTAGTGTATAGTCAATCCTCCATAACAATGTGTTAGTATTATTCAATTTGGCAGAAAGAGAGCAGATTTTACAAAAAGAAAGACCAGTTCCAACCTGGGCTCTGTTACTTGCTAATGTGCTGCATTGCCTTGGATAATCATTGACCTCAGATTTACAGATCAAGAAACCAAAACCTTGAGTGTTTAGAAAGACTTACTTCCAGAGTTATTTTAGAGGAGTAACAATAAAGAAATTAGCACACTAAGCAGAGGACTGGCTTTGAGTAGGAGTGCATTAAATAAGACCACAGGCTTATATAAATAAGTATAGGCCTTCACAATGAATAATTCTCTTAAAATACTTTATGTATGATTTTTGTTGAACTGAGTGACTTGGCTATTTGCCTCACATTTTCTCCTAATAAATTTTTCCAAGTCTCTGGGACACAATCAAATATAACAATATTCCACATAGTTCTGAAAAGAGCCCTCTGATTCTTCAGGCTGCTTAATAAGGCTTAAGGATACTAATTAAAATGTCATGAAACGTGGAGGCTAATGAAATCCTGGGCTGTACGCATGGAGGCCTAAATTGAAGGTGACAACTTTAGCCACTTACCTAGATAACTACAGATAGAAATACAGCCAGTTTAAGATTCAAAATTGATCCAAAATTTGTTTTGTTTTGACATAGGGTCTTGCTCTGTGTCCCCGGCTAGAGTACAGTAGGGTCATCATAGTCCAATATAACTTCAAGCTTTTAGGCTCAAGTGATCTTCCTGTCTCAGCCCCTCTAGTAGCTGGGACTAAAGGAATATGCAACCACACTCAGCTAATTTTCCTTTTCTTTCTTTCTTCTTCTTCTTCTTCTTCTTCTTCTTTTTTTTTTTTTCTTTTTCTTTTTTTTTGATATATATGGATTCTTATTCTTGTTCAGGCTAGTTTCAAACTCCTGAGCTCAAGCAATCCGCCTGCTTTGGTCTCCCGGAGTGCTAGAATTGCAGGCTTGAACCACTGCGCCTGCCCTATCCTGACCTTTTGAAATTCCATTTGGTACTTTCAGTAGTAAACAGGTAACTCTCAAATATATCCGCCCATATAATATTAAGTGAAGAGCACTAGACAAGGAGCCAGTTGTTTTGTTATGTTTTGTTATGTTGCTGGGTCATCAAGAATCAGGATGATCTTGAGTAATGAATCACTCAGCTCCCAGAGCCTCAGTTTTCTTCCTCATAAAATGAAGTATGTAACTAGGCTTCCTAGTCCTAAGATTTTATTATTCCAAAAATGTGTTATTGTCTGTGGGAAAAGAAGTCCATGGGAACATTTATTTTCAGGTACAATCTCTTTTTCCTCAAACTCTGCACCATTTGATGCCCATAGACATGTTAAGAAGCTCTGAGGTCAGTGCCCTGTGCATTTGGAAGCACACTCTACTTTCAGTAGGTCAAGATGTCTATAGCTGAGCCAGACAGAAAGCCAGATGAAAACAAACTCTTACCTCTTAACTTCTTTGGCATCACTTGCGATGAAAAATCCTAAAGTACCTTCTTGGATCTTAAGATGGTTTCCAGGATTAATTAATATACTGCTCAGTAAACAAACAAACAAACAAACAAAAAGAAGACACATTTGTGAGGTCATGTTCTGAATGGCTTGAAGGTTACATTGTACTCTTGTTTTTATAGGGGGCCCACTAGTCTAATGCTTTCCCCACAGATTTTGTTCAGAGCCTGATGTCCATGGCCCCAAACATTTAGTTTGATAATGCCATCATTAATCTCTGCTGGTGAATTCCCAGCTTAGCACACACCTAGTTGAGGAAATCAAAG
Source organism: Loris lydekkerianus (assembly GCA_963574355.1). Lineage (NCBI taxonomy): Eukaryota > Metazoa > Chordata > Mammalia > Primates > Lorisidae > Loris > Loris lydekkerianus. The sequence continues at coordinate 19,761 of CAUYPK010136535.1, read as the reverse complement.
CACATATAGGTTTTAGGACCTGGGTTTCTATGAGGCAGTCTAGCCTCCATCATGGCCATCTGATTTGAAGCAAAGGCCATCATAATGAATTCCATTTGAAACATCTATGGATAGTTAACACTGAAGCATTATTGGCCTACTGAAGCTATTGCTACATCAATTTTCCATTAGATGACAGAGCATTAATGGGACCCCTATATGAATTCAGAACCATACATGTATACACACCACAGTTTCCATGGGGAATGGTACAAGACACCTGTAACCAACGCAGAAACCAGCCAAATGTCTTCATGACATTGATAAGGACATGGAAGTAGATTCCATTTACAGCCTAAGTAGGTAAAGTTGTATCTACCCAAAAAATGCAAAAGAAAAATGTCAGCAGGTGGATATACTTAATTATTCCAGTCTGCTGTTTATAAAAATGTATGGGGTGTTTAAATAAGATGCGTGTATAGCATGTATGTCCTAATTGAGGCAAACTGTAGTTAGAAAACAAATGGAAATTACCCCTAAAGAAAACCTGCCCTACAGGGAAGTAGGAACCGAAAAATATACACTGTCCTATTCCAAAGTGGTCTAAATAGATTAGTGACCACGTTGTGTTTGGACTGACTGTAGAGACAAATGTGTCCTGATCTAATAAATGGATGAAACAAACAAGTTTAATTTTCTGCAGATCAAAAGCAGAAGACAGGAATATTTTACACAGGGAGGGAGAAGAGGCCTTGGGCTTAACATTAGGGACTCTGTATGAAGCAGGAGATACAACAAAGGTATTCTTTGATCTGAAAAGCAAGTGTTTAAGGTAAAAGATATTTAGAATCAGTCTAAAACAGTGTTTCTCAACCTTCCTAATGCCGTGATCCTTTAATACAGTTCCTGTGGGTCATGACCCACAGGTTGAGAACCTCTGGTCTAAAGGAAGTCCTCCCCTGCCCAAAATGATCCAAATGGGGGGTGGTAATTAACATGTCATCTTCTTCCACTGGTAAAACCATTCCTGAAATGTGCTGTGGTGAACAGATGACATGTCTGTAGGAATACAAAAAGGGCCCAGGTGAACTTTTGCTCAGTTGGGAGAACTCCGAGCAGATCAGTATTGCAAAATAATTGTGGTCACAAGAGCACCCACCATTACCTATGACAAGACCCGGCAGAAGGAAACCAAACCTGCAACATCTCTATTATTAACATTAAATGATAGCAAGAAGCTAGGAAGAGCTGACTGCTCTGCACTACGACCACAGGCAGGAAGGATACCCCTTCAAAGTCAGAGAGCAGCATCCACGCTAATAGCACAGCTTGTGATCAGCCTCAGCACTGTACCAGCGCCTCCTATCACCCCACAGCCACCTCTTCACATGGGGATAAGGAACCCTCTGGCTTCATACAGTCAAGAGGGGAAAGAGTCAGAGCTTATACAAGTTAGCCGGATTTATTTTTCAAAGCCAATTCAACTTGACATTTTAGAAAGACAGAATTTGAGATTTTGTACATTTTCTTAACTCCTTTCCAGCAAGACAGTTCTTATATGCCCTGACTCTGCAATCAGAAATTGGGTCCAAATCCTAGCACTGTCACTTAAAGCTGTCTGACTTTGGGCGAGCTACAAAACCTCCCAGAACTCAATTTCCTTACCTACAAGAAGGGGATAATGATAATAATAGTCTCTCTTCAAAGAATTAAGCAAAGTAATGTGTGCAGGGCTCTCATATTTTGGTTTATGCTACTTTGTTATCCTTGCCCCCCCCCCCCAAAAAAAAAGCCAACATGTATTTAATTTTCAACAAAATTGTCAGAGATTTTTTTTTAGCTGGCCTCATGGAATGGAACACAGGGCTTCTTATCAAAATAACCTTGCCCATCATGAGACAAAGTTATAGGGTGAAGACTTGTACACTCCAGAATGACGTATAAGGATGTACATGAAAAAATCACATGCATTTTAAGGAGTTAGGTCCTTAAAGTTAAAAAAAAAAAACCTACATTTTTGTATGTATTTATATAACAATGTGGGGAAAACTTCTGAGTAGAAAAAAAAAATCCTATCATGATCTGAACAACAGAATTCAAAGGGAAAATTTTTACCCGCATCAACATCTTGGTGACATGTAAGCACAAACAAGCTTCACATAGAACCTGTTTTCTTTTTTCATACTACGTGCTGCATTAATTATACTCCAGTGGTTGAGCCCACTGTGTCCCTGTGAAATCCAGTGAAAGCAAGGTTCTGAGCAAGGAAAAATTTCTTTTTGTTTCAGCTGTTCTTTATCAATAGTAAAGAATTTGTCTACAGTGAAAATTTAGAATTAGCATTCAAATGAGTGCACATTGAGATAATTTATTACATATTTATATTATATACATATGAGCTAGCTTTAGACAAGTTTGCATGGTAGAGAGGAAAGATTCTGGGCACTGACATAAGCAAATTGGTGTTCAAACCTCAGATTTGCTGCCTATGTTGGTTAAGCACTCAGGCACATAAGTCAGGTCTCATCCGCACGGGTCCTAGCTTTGGGCATGTGACCACAGCTAAGCCTCATCCTCCTTATCTGTAAAATCGGGCGAATATCCACTAGCTTACAGTGTTTTAAAGAGAATTAAAGCACATACTATGTGATCAGTGACTGGCACATAATAGGTTTTAAACACTTGGTTGTTACTAATAGTGAGCTAAGTGATTATGAAACTAAATGAGAGTAATGAACCTCTCACAGCACTGCTGCTCTCCGTTTTGCCCTTGGTGCTAGTAAATGACCCAGGAGGTAACCTATTGGCATGGAAAGACCTTTTTACTGACAGAAGCACACGAAACATTTTCTTCCTGAACAACATCTGAAGATGGGCTAATTTGGGCTGACTTTTGTCTGCACAATAGAGATCTCCTATTCCGTCAGTGTTAAGGCTGGCTGATTGTGGAAGGAACAAAAAGCATCTCCAATGACCCCGCAGATGGTGTGACTGCAGGATGCCCTCTTGTTCCACAGACAGGGCTGAAAGGGTTCACATCATCTCCATGTGAGATGCAAGGCAGCACCATTTGCTGATACTGAGAACTTAGGCAGCCTTCTGGGTGGGAACCAAACGTATCAACCCACTCTTTGAGAATGATAAAAGAAAGAAATCTAGATACACAGAGATGCCAGATTCAGCTCATATATTTAAGCATATGAAAGAATAGCATATGCCCCTGGTTCCAGGGTGCCATGGCATAGAATATTCGCTGAATAAGAGCAGAGTTTCAAAAACTCTTTGGGGAAATACATTATTGTTCTGGGTATTTTAGACATTGTCTTCTGTTCACATTCCAAATCTAGAACCTTTAAATAAAATGCTAATCCTCTGCTTCTCAAAAATATAAAAAGATAAGAATTCTAGATAAAAGTAAATTTTTTATCCTTTCATTCCCACAAAATGCCTACTACCCTTAGAATCCGTCATTGATCTCCTAAGGGGAATACGAAAATTTGTCCAAAGGTCTTTGATTCCTTTAGGAGGATATCCAATGTTAGTCTATTTTATGCTGCAAAAAGCCTCCCCCACCCCATTCACCACTTTAAATTAGCCCTTTGGCCCCAACTTTGTCGAATTCACTAGCTTATCAGAGATAAACGTGAAGATGTGTCATGTGAAAAATCAAGAAAATATCTAAGAAAAAAAGTCCATATATCTATTAGCAGAATTCCAACAAGGACATCTTCTTGGCAGAGGTGGACTTCCCTTCATTTCAAAGAACATATAAATCACACTCTTTCTTTCATGACCTTACATATTTTAATGGAAAACATCCGGTGGCAGTTAGAAGCACACGGCTGGGGTGATCCCTTTCCCAAGGATGCACATTCTCTTTTCTTATTTTGCTCTTAAAAGTACTTCTAGATATAGACTAAACTAATTCTTTTTCTCACCCACTGTATGAGCCAAATACATATTTCCTGTAAGAACCCCCTAGTTGTGTTAGAAGGGTGAGAAACCTGTTAACTTTTATTTGCTTTTGAGTTTCTCATAGCAGGAAGTTAGAGTCCCACACGCAGCAGGGACTTTCTTTCTTTCTTTCTTTCCTACTTTCCTTTCCTTTTCTTTCTTTCTTTCTTTTCTTTTTTTTTTTTTTTTGACAGAGTCTCACTCTGTCTCAGTTGAGTGGGGTTGAGTGCCATGACACTTTCAACTAGTGGTTGAATGAATAAAAACTCACAGTCATTAGCTTCAGTTCAAAAAGTTTTCCTTTTCCTCGTGAATAAGGGGAAAGGAAGTCATGGCTTTCTTTCAAAGGCCAGACTGCAACCAATAAAAGACTTGACCATATCTTTTGGGTGGGGCTGGCCAATGAGCAAGTCATGTCTCAGAGGCATTAAGTATGAATATGCAAATATACAAATGTGGGAACAGTGTGCCTCTTGGGGAGTTGGAGCAATTGATTTCAGTATTGGAAATACCAGTCACTTAGAGCTAAAATATGTGTTCCTAAAACACATCTACAGGGAACTGATAGCACAGTCCAACAGAGACAAGTCTCTTAGGTTAGCTCCATGAGGGGCATGCTAGGTCTAAGCTGGGTCATGCTTCATTCGGTATTCCTTACTAACCACTGGTCATGATGGAAGACTGGGGCTTGGTGGGGGAAAAATAATTTATTCCCTTTCTCTGGCACTTGTGTATCACAACTGGGAAGCACCTAGTCATCTCTTCCTCATTCACCGTAAACCTTTACTTGCCTCCTGGTTTTGAAGATAACCAATGATTGGCAATTCAACTGAAACATACATTTCCAAAGGAAACTTTTATCCATTATGGATAAATATGATAGATGTGTGTGTCTCTCCTTCTCCCCTCACCCCCCGCCATTTTTGGTAGGTGTGATGTACCATTCCCCGGGCAATTAAAAACAAAAATCATGACTCATGTGAAAACATAGTTTGTACTCGATAACATGGTAATTATATTTGTGTCTAGCAAGCTAATGGGACTTCATTAACTAGAGCAAGCAAATAAGAACCATTAGGACTTCAATTCATGCTGTGCCCAGACGAATCATGGTGCTGGGAAAAGGCTTCTTTGATCACACAAGTTTCATATAGAATTACTTTCAGGTGGGATTTTAAACCAATTGTGCTGCCTTCGGAGATGCATGACTACACCATGTAGTTTTTTGGCCTGTCATAGGGCGCAGCTCAGAGAAACTCCACATCTCAAATTTTACCACCTTTCTGGAAGTTTTCATTTCTTCTGGGCTTTCAAATAGATGCTACTGGAGTCCCGCACAACTAGACACACACACTTTCACTTTCAGATAGATGCAGGAGACACAGTTGAATACCCCATGTTCCCATAAGCTTACACCCAGCCGACTTGCACATAGAGAGTACAATGAAGATTGCTCCCAGTTGGTTAGACTCAAATGATGCCACTGTGGTCCCCCAATGATACTGGAAAGGACTTGTTTAGCCTGAACCCATTTTGATAATTTAAGAAATGGCAACTGAAAATCTATTTTGTGCCTACAGAAAATATTAGCCACATGGGAGGGGGAAGAGAAAGTTGATCTAGGAAGGATAACTCTAGATATTTGGTTCTGGGAGCAAGCCAAATGACTTTCTGGTATACTTTGGGACAAATCATGCCTACATCACAACATGCCTTCACCACAAGATAAAAGGACTCAAAGGCCAAAAGCCAACAGCACAGGTGCAACCACTGTGGACCTTTGAAGATGCAAAGTGTTGCAGTAACTTCTTGCAGTTGGGTCATATCAATAATACCAAACTGACAGGAAGCCACCTCTAGTTATACAAATCTAAACAAAGTCCTCTGACTTTGGACAGAGGTCCAGACAAGTACACACACACACACACACACACACACACACAATGACAAACACAAACACATGACAGTGATTACAATCACAGAGAAAAGAGACTCTCAAAAAGATGAACAAGTAGACATCTCAATAGTATGTTTTCAACAATACTGTCTTAGATAACACATTATTGAAAAGCTATGCTGGAAGTATTAACCCACAAAGTTTCTTTTTAAAAAATACCATTGATGATAATTTAGTCATGCTTCATGCAATGTAAAACAGCAGCAAAACAGGTTGAAGTCACATGGTGAAAGTGGAGATACTTTATATTCAGAAATATGTCCAAACACACTAGGGAAAAATAAAGCCACGAGTTTGTCTCAGTAAGTGGTAGTATTCATTCGGTAAATCACGTGTAATCATCTAGCAATTTAGTAGCAGTCTTCTAAGTCTTCACTGAATACCATGAAATAAAATACTCCAAATGTTATCACCAAAATTAGAAGTGGAAGGGCTGGGTCTCTGTTTTGTGGATAAAAGGGCATGAACTCTGCTCTACAAACTAGAAACTCAACACAGGAAGGAGAAAGTCGCTAGGCATGTGAGTGGGGTACGTAGTGGTACAGGATGGTGCCAAAGTCTGGTGGACACCAAGACACAGGAGGACAAGACAGAAACAGACACAGAAGGCTGGAGAGAAGCATCCTCCTTTCGGCTTTAATAGTATTTGTTCCCATCATTGGTGCCATGATGGAAAAACATGATTGTGCATTTTCTTTCTTTCTTTTTTTTTTTTTTTTTTTTTTTTTTTTAGGTTTCCTGCAAAGAAGTTAGTGCGTCATCCTGAAGAATCAACAAATCAAACAAGAACAGAAATAGGCTACTTTCAGATTATATGCTCTAATTGCAGAGGGGTGTATGTATATACACACACACATATAAATACACATATATAATATGTATATTAGACAAGGGGATGAGATTATATATGCAGATATATAATCTCTCTCTTCTTGAATTCTTGGCAAATGGTTAGTCCTGTGGTTAGGAGTGAAGATAGAGGGTGGAGGTTGGGAGCAAAGTTAACGAAGAGTGCATACCGCTTTCGGCTTCTGCAAAACGACAAGAAAAGAATTTAAAATCAAACAATTTGATAATAAATTGACACCAGAAGGAAAGAAGGAATCAAAACCTTTGTTTCAAATCATTTGAAGGATGCATGTGAAAACAAGGGTTTTTCAGCAAAGCGTGAAACTAGTCTCATGGGGGTGAAATCAACAACAAAGGAGATAGTTTAATAGGGGTTGAAGGCAGGAAGGGCGGGAGGGGAAGCAGGCGTTCGGGGTTCTAACACCCGATCAGTTAGGAAATGTGACAGAAAAAGAAATAGGAAACTTTTAAATAAAGAAAAAGAATTAAAATTATTTTCTCGGGAAGGATCAAAAAATTGTTTCGTTGTAACATGGCAACTGCATTTGAAATGTCCTGTATTTTTTTTCATGGGCGTGATCCTCATTCCCTCAAACACACCTTTTTCCACAAGAACCAATGCGCTTCCACACTGAGATCAAGCCACATTTGAGGATTAAAGCTGGCAACGGCACGCGCAAAGCCAAAACCAAGCCACCAAGTTCTTTTCGCCATTTTCTGAAAAACAATCTAAAAACTATCTCTATCTATATATGTGGCTTTGTTGAAAACATCTCAATTGAATCAACTGAAGGGTCTGTCAAAGAAAAGATTCTGTCTGCAGGGAGAACTGAGTTCTTTCTCTTAGAATGGTGACAGCAGATTCACACTGAACCATTAACAGCCTTTCACTCTGCCTCCTTGGGACCAGAAGGCAGCGGATGAGAGACAACTAGTCAAGGTTCAGAGTGCAGTCTCCTGCCATGAAATTATTCTAGAATGCTCAAAAAGCACTATTCAGCACCAGTGTCACCCATATCATGACACTTTTGGAAAGATGCACAAAAGTGATAAAGGGCGAGCACTGAGTTACACGGAGCTCTATTGACTTGGCAACATGAAGAATATTGTTCGTAAAATCCCAGGACAGACAAGTCCTACAAGGGAAGTGCAGGTGAATATTGGCAAACAGTAATTCCACCTTATCTCTCGAACAGCAAATAACCAGGACTCTTAGTTTTTTGCAAATAATATTCTTCATTTTGCCAACACAGAAAATAAAATGTTCATTTGTATACATACTTGTTAATTGCTACAGCCAGGTTCTACATGTGGCCACCAAATCTACCATTGCTTTCTTCTTTTTGGTTGATTTGGATTTTCAAAATAGATTAACATTTGATCAGATTGACTTTGTGAGCAATCTGATCTCGTGGTTAAGAAAACATTGGATTGACTTGCTTACAATCCAGTGTTTCATTTGTTTTTTTTGGTCAGAGACACAGACGGTACATTGGGAAGTCCGGCTTTCTCAGACCATTAACCCAAATAATGCAAAATCCTTAAGTGATGATAGTAGGAACCTTCTTGGCCTGCCCTGCCTTTGCTCAGTTATTAAAGATGTTTGTTGCACTTTACAGTTGGGCATTGGAAGGGAAAAAATGTACTATGAAAGGAACAGATTATGGTGTCATTTCAGAGAACAAAAGCTTAAGCATCTCTCAAAGAGCTCTCTTTCTTCCAAAATCATTGATAAGACTTAGGGAACAAAAATCTTCTCTGTTTTGTCTGTACTGTATACAGTACTCCATCAATAAAATTTTTTGTTAGCTTGATGCTTCCCTGGTCCAGCATGAACTCATAGAGTGACTGGGGTGTTAATCTATTTCAACCAGACCTACTCCCTCATCAGTCTGATTTGCACATAATTAAGTGCAAAATAAATAAATAAAGAGAGCTCCTGCCTCTGAGCCCTGCTCTCCTGGCTAATTTACATGAAGCCTGATATTCTGCCACCTGGATTTTGGTTGCACTGGGAGAAGTACATATGGCACACACAAGGCTGCTTGTAATTTGGCTATCAAGAAAGCTGATGTCTTTCCTCATGGCTCCACCCCGTGTCTGCTGGGAAGGAAGTCAGAGGCTACCTGCCTTTTGCTCAGGGCATTCCAAAAGCGTTTTAGGACTGGGCCTGTCCCCAGTTTTACAGTTAGAAGGTGGGAAGTCCAGGTTGGCATGGAGACATTTGGAGGGTTGATCTCTCTCCCCTGGAGAAACACTCCCTGAATGCACAGTGGGGCTTGGGAAGCCAGGCTGGTCTGGGGGAGAAGCTACGGTGTCTGTGGAAGCACACCTTAATGTACCCTAGGGTCAGAGAGGTGCTGCTTTGAGTTCCAAGCAAATCAATAATGCACAAGAAGGCAGAAGTGGTCTGAATGTTCCCAGAGTACACTCTCACCACCAAAAACGTCAGCTGGCCGCTGGGTCGCAGCACACTTACCGGCTCTCTCTGTTGGCAGACTTGTACTCAATGGCTATCATCAGGAGCTTGAGCTTCACAAAACACAGCCTGTAATGAGATGGAGAGGCCTCCCGGTCAGTGCTTCTGAACAACCAGAGACACATAACAAACACTCTTATGATCCTTCCGTCCCTACTGCAGCCATTACCTAAAGGGATCCTCCTTCCACCCTCACTGTGCCAGAGGGAGGGGGTAGAAGCAACCCCTCCCAATCTTCCCCATTAAACCTGATTTCTCACAAGTGAAAATAAGGTGCTGGATGTTCAAAGTGCAAATTGCACTTGTGTCTGGATGTCTAGACACAGACTCCAAGCGGGGATTTGTGCCTAGGGATTTACACTGGGCCAGATTCATTAGTCACTCGGTCGGGTAGTAAAATGTTAACTACAGGGGGAGGGAGAGATTTGGACCAGCTGGACCTGTTATTTGGATTCCATTTCAGTCTTTTGTACAAATGGCTCATATTGTTGTTCTGAGCAGACCCTTGGGTGCTTGGAATGATGGTAATAATACTTAGCCTCCGTGCAAGTGCCAAGTGCATGACTATGGCATTGTCACTCCTGCTCCGTCCAAGCCACTCACCTCATCTGTTCAACACTCTCGACTACAGACCAGACTACGTGGAGGCTGGCTTGTCCGTGTATCCGTTATGCAGTTCCGCAGCCCCAATGCCTTCTCCTGTCCTCCTGACCCATCTTCCTAGACCATGTCAAATCTAATCTTCTGCCCACAGGTATTGACCACCTACTGCTACCCTCTGAGTTTCTGTTCTCAGAATTCTCCCAGCACCTGTCTGTAACCAAATCATTTAGCCCTTAGTCCTTTTATCCTGGCTGTGGTTGCTCCCTATTGTTTCACGTGTCTAAACTTTGTCTCCTCAATCAGAGCAACTTCTTTAAGAGTTTGGACTTTGGAATTCTCTGCAGTGCACAGTAATTAACCCACTCATACAAAGAAGCTCAAACAACAAATGGTTTCCACTTACTAGGTTTCAATTCCAAGAAAATAATAAAGGGTTCAGTAAAATATATATGCATAAAGATGCCTCGATAGTGTTATTTGTATAGAATAAAAATATTGAAAGCAACCTAAATATCAAATAATGAGGCAATGGTTAAAAAGAGTACAGTGCCACATGATATCAGACACCATTCAGGATGACTCTTGAAGACCAACTCAAGATATAAGATCAACAGATAACATTATATTAAAAGGCACAAACATGTAAATAATGTGCACAATTAGATGACAATATACGTTTATATACTCACATAAAATAAAAGCTTGCATAAATAAGAAAAGAATTGTATACATGATGCATTACAAGTTTCTACAGTGAACATTATTATTCCTGTTTTAAAGATGTTTTGAATAATAAAGTGCTGATTGACTAACAGATTGAAAAATCAGTTGATGGTTACTTAGTTCCAGCTTCATAAGCGGGCTGGAGCATGGGGGTGGGGTCTTCCTGGTGGAAGTTTAATAGTACGTTTAATCTCCCATACTATGCCTAAAAGGAAGATGTTATCCCAGTTATCTGACTGCTATGAAACCAAGGCTCAAAAGTCCATTCACCTTGCCTTAGGTCTCTAGCTTATACCTGCCAGAGTATCCAACATCTTCATCTCCAGTGAAGCCTATTTTGTACTGGGAGAGATAGGCAGTGGGCAAATATAGACATGAATAAATAATACATTTCCAGATGATAACAAGTACTATGCAGAAAATAAAACAGGCAAAGAGAATAAAGAGTAACTGGGAAAGGGTGAGCTATCTGCCATGGTGTGGGAAGGCCATTCTGAGGATGCAGGGAGCACAGGAGCACGGAGAGAATGGGCAAGCGATGAGAAGATAGGAGAAAGAGCTTTCGAGGATACAGAAACAGCAAATGCAAAGGCCCTGAGGCAGGGAAGAACACTGGTTGTTTGGGGACCAACAATAAAGCCAGCAAGGCTGGAGCAGGATCATGAGGACTTTGCCCCAGCAAGTAGTCTGCAGCTTATCTAGGGGGAGTGAAGGGTTAGATTTTCAGTAGAGAAGCAACTGCATCAGATGTTCTGGACATAGGGATGTGCTGCTTGCAAGGAAGGTGCTGATGAAGACTTCCTGCTCTGCAGGGGGAATGAGACCAATTGTTCATTCCTACAAGAAGCTGTGGTTGTAGCACTGCCTTTAGCAGACAGATTTCAAAGGACCACCTTCATCCAGGAGCACTTGGGCTCTCCTGGTGATTTGCAGGTTTGACTCTAATGCCCTGGTCTTTGTGCTGATTATGCAGCTTGCTGAAACACTAACACACATATCTTACTGCAGCTGGAAAAATGCCCTTCTTCATTTATGTCCCATAGAGCACCACTCACACCACGCACCCTTTATGGGGCTGTTGCTCCTGGAGCTAAAATTGTTTTTAAAAAATCAGATAGCCTATGCAATGTTTATTGAACCAAATTACCATATTAAGTAACCACTTTCTTATGTAAATAGTAGCTAATGCCAAAAACACCCCAAGAAGTCTCATTTTAACATAGCATGGATCATGCAAAGGTTAATTTGCTGATATCCTGTGAACAACAACCATTCCAATTTGGGGCTCTGTTAGCTCATGGGATCAAAGATCATAATTGCTTTTACGGATCTAATCCTACTGGTAAGAAGGGAAGAAATAGTTCACGGTAATGGTGAATTATGTCTTGCTAGCTATTACATTATCATTTACCAACTGGATAAGAAAAGAAAGGAGCTTCCTAATGCAGGGAGGTCCATAAATGGTACGTGGCCTTCTGCATGTTACTTAACTTTAGGAAGAGTAGACCAGAAGGTCTGAGTCCTCTTCTAGCTTTTAAGTCCATTAACTTCATAACTTTCAAATCCATACCTAAGATGATTCTCCACTGCTTTGTGGCAGCCTCCTATTAAAAAGCTCTTTGATCCCAAACAAGCTGTTGTTCACTGGCCAAAAGACAGAGTGAATTGGACACAGAGAATATATGCAAACAGTGCCACACCATAGATTTGTAGACTCAGGCCCTTCAACAGTGGCTGGGTCTGCCCTTCTCACACAGATGATAAATAAAGGTCCAAACAGGGGGAGACACTGATCTCAGGGTGAAATGACTTCCATGTAGAAAAGCCAAATGTGGAAATCAAGTCCCAACGCAATGTGTGCTATGCAGAAGCTTCTCATAAGAACAAAGGAAGTGGAGTGGGGGGTCACAAGCCCAATGCTCAGATGTTTTCTGCTTAGTCTGTGCAGAGCTTTACAAGCAAAAACTAGAAACATACCAACAGGTGATTTTGTACAAAAACTGGCTTTTCAGCTTTACTTGAAAAATCATATATAGCCACACCAGCACCGCATTCCTTGTGGCTACAAGGGGCTAGAGATAGAAAGCACTTACCTCCCTGGGTGGGCTGCGTGTTCTTCAATGATTTGCCACAGTCCCCACCATTCCCTATTGCTCAGACCTCCTCACTCTTCATTCTTTATTGCTAACTGCCTACCCCCTACAGACATTAATCCTTACTCTAACATTATCTGGATATTGGCAGAATACTAATCTTGAATGACAAATTCTGATTTACACTAGACGCAGAACCGTGGCTCCGCTTTTTGTTAGATCCTGGCACAGAGAGTCGGCCAATGTTAGGGTCCTGGGCATAAGACTGCAATGGAGGTGCAGCCTTTGTTGGGGAGGGGGGTTCCAGTGGGAAAGAGGAGAGCTGGGGGCGTATATAGCAGAGAGGTGGCGTGGTGACCACTGTTGACTTCTCCTTCCTCTCTAGACCAAACCTCTCCAGTTTAGGATACAGGCTCTGCCTCACTGGCATTTTGAAAAGTTCAAAGAGTAAGTTTTCAATATAGGCTGAATAAATAAATGCCCATGAATTAATAGGAAACAGAATCTTACAGGTTGCTGGGGTGGTAGCCAAGAGATAAAGTGGCGAACTAGGAAAGTCTAGGCAGAGAAGGTTTGAAAGTGAGCACAGGATCACGAGGCAAGATGCTTAGCTTGTTTTGTTAGACGCAGACGGGAAAGGAAGGATGTAAAAGGAAATAATAGCAGCGGTGATATGCTCTGGGAATCTAATGTTTGCTTTCAATCCACTATGCCAAGATGCAACTCCAATTCTAAGATACAGACAGCAATTTATCCTTGGGCCCTCCCAGAGATCCTGTTACAAGGTGTATACTCCCGAGAATATACTCTCAGACTCCCCAGAGCTGATGTTCTGTGGTTAAATATTGACTCGCATCATCCCATACCCACGGCATGATGGGCTCTAACCATCTAATCCTGACCGTTCTCCTTCAGTCTGATTCAACCTCCAGATTCTCAGTGTGTGCAGGACGGTGTGGGATGAGGGAGCCGGATGAGGGCGAAGCAGGGTGCAAACAAGAAGCAAGAAAGCCTTCACAGTGTGATAAATGGGATAAAATCAGCCGTCAGCTAGTAAGAACTGAATTCTTGGTTCTAAAATAAAATGTCCCAATATGTCCAATGCAGGAAGTTGTCACTCGTTGCAAAAATAATTACAGGGGAATAGAAATGACTTTTTATTTTTTAAGAAAAAATGCCACTTGTCACAAAAAGGTCTTAAACCAGCAATCTGCAATAAAACTGTTGTAATAACAAGTTAGATTGCTTTCCTGATAATTATGAACTAGAGGTCTACCAAATTTGACAATGACATTATACGAAGGCTTTTTTTTTTTTTTTAATTGCCGGCATCATCTGTTAACTACAGTAGTTTCAACCCAGATGTTCCTGAACAAAGGCTCTTAAGAATTAGAGTCCAACTGTTTCTACCTACCCAGAGGGAAATAAATTGTTCTTGCCATTAAAATCAGCCCCCTTGGATGGAAAGATTACTTGCTGGTGTGAATTAAGCATGGTAACCTGTCATAGAGTTTGTACCTTGTAATATGCTCAGGAAATGCATACAAAGAAGAGGTTTGGGGCTGCTGAAGATGACTCATCCCACAAGTCAGGTGGGTGAAATGGAAGACGCGACGGTCATTGTGTTCCCCATACCTGACCCTACCAGAGGCACGAGCCCCTCTTCAGCTATCTCAATGGGCCCTGGGAATGTCAGACAGGCATGAAGTAGAGGCAGATATAAACACCACACATTGGGTAACAAGCCTTTAGGATCAAATGGCTGGAATGACAAAGATTCACATTCAGGAGCTTTGATTTAAAACAGGAAGCTCTCAAAATGGAAACATCTAGTTAAACTTTGAAACACCAGGATTTGCAAGACTTGGCACCAAGAAAATAGAAGTGATTTAAAATGTTCATGGAAATGTTGTGAAAATTCCATTTCTCTAGGGATCTCTCACAAGAGTGCAGTGGGAGGGCTTTAGAAAATTTTCACCCTCAGTCACTCACACACACACATCTCCACTAGCACACACGGGTGTGCACACACACACCTCCACTAGCACTCATGGGCATACACACACACATCTTCACTAGCACACATGGGTGTGGACACCACACACATCTCCACTAGCACACACGGTGTGCACACCACACACACGTCTCCACTAGCACACACGGGAGTGCACACACACATATCTCCACTGGTACACACAGGTGTGCACACCACACACACGTCTCCACTAGAACACACAGGAGTCCGCACACACACACATCTCTACTAGCACACACGGGTGTGCACACACACACACATCTCCACTAGCACTCATGGGCACACACACACACACATCTTCACTAGCACACACGGGTGTGCACACCACACACACTTCTCCACTAGCACACACGGGTGTGCATACCACACACACTTCTCCACTAGCACACACGGTGTGCACACACGGTGTGCACACACATATCTCCACTGGCACACATGGGTGTGCACACCACACACATCTCCACTAGCACACACGGGTATGCACACCACACACATCTCTACTAGCACACATGGGTGTGCACACACATATATCTCCACTAGCACACGGGTGTGCACAGACACATATCTCCACTAGCACACACGGGTGTGTGTACCACACAGACATCTCCACTAGTACACACCAGAGTGCACACACACACATGTCCACTGGCACACACGGATTTGTGCACCACACACACATCTCCACTAGCACACACGGGAGTGCACACACACACACATCTCCACTGGCACACATGGGTGTGCATACCACACACGTGTCTCCACTAGCACACACAGGAGTGAACACACACACACATTTCCACTGGCACACACGCAGATGTGTGTGCACCATGCAGACGTCTCCACTAGTACACACAGGAGTGCACACACACATATGTCCACTGGCACACACGGGTGTGTGCACCACACACACATCTCCACTGGCACACACAGGTGTGCACACACACACATATCTCCACTAGCACACACGGGTGTGCACACACACATCTCCACTAGCACTCATGGGCATACACATACACATATTCATGTCCACTAAGACATATGAGTTTGAACATAATGACATTCCTTGATATAGACAATTAGAATTTGTATGGTATGAATAAATGCATTTTTAGAGAACTTTGCTATTACTATTAGTAATCAGAATCATCAAATGAAAGGAAAAACCGTTTGCTACGCACACCCAGCATAGAGGCAAAGCCCTAGCAGCCACCACATTTCCAGCTGGACTTTCTCCCTGCCTGACTCTTCCGTAGAAAACTCAGGGTCCATCATTGTCTTTTTAGCCCACTATCAAAGATGCCAGTAGAATTTTTACGGTCATTGATTTATTCACTTGCGTGTAGTCATGGAAGGATTACTGGTCAACTTCTGGGTTCCTGTAGTAGAAATAATCATCAATATTTTACCTACATGTGTCCGTATGTGCTCAGCCCTCATAACAATACTCCCAAGTCAAGTAGATGGAGAGGGCCAGTTTTGTGAGGGGAAAATATTTTTCCTTTTTGTCTTTTTTTTTTTTTGAAGACAAAGTCTCACTATGTCCCCCTCAGTAGAGTGTTGTGGCATCACAGCTCACAGCAACCTCAAACTCTTGGGCTTAAGTGATTCTCTTGCCTCAGCCTCACAAATAGCTGGGACTACAGGTGCCCACCACAATGCCCAGCTATTTTTTTTGGTTGTAGTTGTCATTGTTTTTTGGCAGGACTGGGTTGGGTTCAAACCCGCCAACTCCCGTGTATGTGGCTGGCACCCTAGCAGCTGAGCTACAGGCGCCGAGCCGAGGAAAATATGTTTTAAAGATGAAACTTTGGCCTGGGGAAAGACTTTATGAAGAAGACTGCTGTGGCAATTGCAACAACAAAAATAAACAAATGGGACTTAATTAAACTGAAAAGTTTCCGTACAGCTAAGGAGACAACAACCAAAGCAAACAGACAACCTTCACAATGGGAAAGGATATTCACATATTTTGAATCAGACAAAAGCTTGATAACTAGAATCTACAGAGAACTCCAATTAATCCACATTAAAAAAAGCCAATAATCCCATCTACCAATGGGCAAGAGAGATGAATAGAACCTTCTCTAAAGAAAACAGACGAACGGCTAACAAACAGATGAAAAAATATTCATCATCCCTAATTATTAGAGAAATGCAAATCAAAACCACCCTGAGATACCATCTAACCCCAGTAAGAATGACCCACATCACAAAATCTCAAAACTGCAGATGCTGGCGTGGATGTGGAGAGAAGGGAACACTTCTACATTGCTGGTGAGACAGCAAACTAATCCAACCTTTGTGGACAGCACTCAATGAACTCAAACTCGACCTCCCATTGGCTCCTGCAATCCCATTATTGGGCATCTACCCAGAAGGAAAAAATCCTTTTACCATAAGTACACTTAAAGTAGACTGTTTATTGCAGCTCAATTAATAATCGCTGAAATGTGGAAACAGCCTAAATGACCACCAACCCAGGAATGGATTAACAAGCAGTCGTATATATATACCATGAAATAGTATTCAAGCATTAAAAAAGATGGAGACTTTACATCCTTTGTATTAACCTGGATGGAAGTGGAACACAGTATTCTTAGTAAAGCATCACAAGCATGGAGAAGCACGAATCCTATGTACTCAATTCTGATATGAGGACAATTAATGACCTAGTACAGAGTGAGGGGCAAGGGAAGGGGCGAGCAGAGAGAAGGAAAGAGAGAGAGGGGTGGGAAATAAATAAATAAATAAAAATAATAAGAAAAAGAAACTTAAGCACTCCATAAATTCACTTAACATGTTCATTTCTGCAGCCAGGCTAATGAAATCTATCATATAGCAACCAGGTCTACCTGGTTTCTTCCTGCACCATGCTCAGATTCAGATGTCTTTCTCAGATATTTTTTTAACTCATGATTTCATAGAACTCAAGTTTAACTATAATCTGCATTGGGCAAGAGGCCCAGTTTCCTCTGGGCAGTCTGAAATTTTAAACTTCATCAAATGGCTTCTTTTTAAAGATCTGTCCATGTAAAATAGGTTGAAAGAATGATTTTCTGAATCTGAGGGAGCAGAGAATGCATGTAGGTATATGAGAGAATGAAGAATCCTCCCTGCATTCTTAACCCAGCACAGTAGCTTCCATACTTGCATACGGGCTTGGGAACAGAACTCCCTGCCCTTTAGCACAGCCAGGGAAGATCTGATCGGAGTTCCCCAAGCTACCAAGCATTAAATACTCCTCATCAAATCTGAATTTTATCTGCTCCATCAGCTGCAGAGGGACAGAGAGAGACACACCATATTTTAAATACATCTTTTGTCCTAATCCCCTCTGAGCTGTAAAACCTGATACAATTAAGCTTTTATATTTTGCAAGTGATGAATGACTGACAAATAGGCTCACTGTGAGATTCAGAACCTGGAACGTGGTGTTCCTGTGGTGGTCCAACTGCTGTGGTTTCCTCCAGTGTCTCCTGGTCATCCCCCACCATCCCCCTGCCCTCCCTTTCCTACCTGGGGGCAGAGGGCCACATCTCTTGTTTCCTAGTTCTCATGATAGAAACACTATCATTCCCCCCTCCCCCCAAAGTATCACATGTCAAAATAAATCTGACATGTCTCTTTCTCTTATCTAAAAGGGAAACCAATTTGCTCCACTGGAAAATCTCAAAGAGACCTGTGTGTTCGGCTTCTATGTGTGGTCCAGCATCCTGATTCCCTTCTACTCAGAATACCCCCTTCTCTCTTTCATCCCTCTTTAAATCCAGCCTCCTTATAAGGCACAGCTCAAAGGTCATCTCTTCTGGAAGCCTCCTCCCAGTCACCCCCAGTCCATAGGGAAGTGTCCTTGTAACTCTAAGCAGCTGCACTCCAGCTATGCGCACCCACCAAGCCCTTATCAGCAGGCACTTATGTCTCCCTGAGGTTGGGTAATAATTCCCTTAGCCAGACAATGAACTCTGAAGGGAAACTGAGTCTTTTACTTGGCATTTACAAGTGTTGCTATTAATCTTTTCCTATATATCTATCTGATGAAACCTAATTGTAGCTTCCTCTAGAAGTGGCACCAGTCTTGGCACAATGGCACAAATATTCCAAGTTCATTAAATATCTGGTCAATTGCCTGGTGACTGCTTAACAGGAGAACTTCCTGAAGTGTAAGAGTAAATATTACTTGGAAATACAACATGTTTCTTTCCTTCTGAGTGCTTATATCATATTTGATGTGGAGGAAAGAGGGTTAGAGGAAAAAGGAGAGGGACAGGAGAGGGAAGGACATTAACCCGTCCTGGAAGATAAGTATTCCTATTTCAGAGATGAGAACCAAATCCAGGCAACTGGTAACTAAAGAAGGTATACGGAAATCAGATATCTTGCCTTCTCACCTATCCAGCAAGTGGCCTGAGGGTTTGATCTCAGGCCTTTGCATGTCACAGCTCGTACTCTACGGCATCATAAGCATCCTAGTTGGGAATCACTCAAAAACAGGACCCTTTAGGAGCAAATACGATCTGATAGCCCTGCCTTTGCTTCCTGCAGGCTTGGCGCTCACCATCTGCACCTTCCATGGTGGCCTGCAGGGGGAGGTGGCAAGAGGGAGGGAAAGGGAGTAGACAGTTCGAGGGTGTTCAGATGACAATGGGTGGCGTACTCTCCTTCAGATCCCAAAGCTCTTTTGCCTTGATGTTACTGCCACACAGACCCAGAGGCAAGCCTGCTAGGTAGAACCAAGGAGAGGTGCTCAGATGTTGGCCCTTGAAGGGACCCTCCTGAGGAATGTATAGGATAAACCACCATAATCTCTAACAAGACCAAGAGATGTTTTTTTTTTTTATTTGTTTGTTTTAAGCAGGAACTCAACTTTATTGCATCAAGCAGCTGCTTATATAGAGTGTGGGGAAGGGGCGGGGAAAGAAGGCGGGGGATGAGGTGCGTGACAGGGTCAGGCCAGTGGCATGGTACCACATTGGCTGTATCTAGGTAGAGGCAGTTTCAGGCCGGGCCTTGCTGAGTCATTGCTACGCGGAAGTAGCTCGATGGATCTACTTCTAGTCAGGCTCGGGAAGTTGCACTAGGCCTCAGGCAC
>CAUYPK010136534.1:0-16427 GCA_963574355.1 Loris lydekkerianus | reverse complement strand
TCAGAAATTTGTAATATTTTTAATTTTGAAGTGTCTTGACTCCATATAATTAGCTAATGATTTATTTATGAGTGTGGTGGATGGTGTAGTTTCTTTTAGCTGTGTCAATTTCTTTATTTTTTTATTTTCTTTTTTTTTTTTTTTTTTTTTTTTTTTTGCTGTTTTTGGTGGGGGCTGGGCTTGAACCGCCACCTCCAGCACATAGGGCCAGCGCCCTACTCCTTTGAGAGCTGTGGCAGTTTCTTAAAACAAGACAACAATGATGTCTGCTGCTTTGATTGACTCTTCCTTTCATGAACGATTACTCTGTAGCATATGATGTGTGATAGCATTTTATCCACAGGAGAACTTCAATTATTGGAATCAATCCTCTTGAAACTTGCTTCTGATTATGCATCTAAGTTTATGTAACATTCTAAACTTTTTGTTATCATTTTAACAATGTTCACAGCATCTTCACCAATGGATTCCACTGGACACGGTTCCTCATTCATTCAAGTTTGATCATCAGATTTCAGCATTTCAGTTGCATCTTCAGTCTCCACTTCTAATTCTAGTTTTCTTGCTATTTCTACCTCTTGAATCCCTCAAAGTGATCCATAAGAACTGAATCAACTTCTTCCATACTCCCGTTAATGTTGATATTTTTACCTTCTCCCATGAATCTATGAATATTCTTAATAATATATTGAATGGTAAATCCCTTCCAAAAGATTTTTTTATCTACTTTTCTCAAATTTCTGATGATTATAATTACTCCTTGATTCATGGACTAGAGAATGATGCTGTGTTAGCAGTCATGGAAGCAACACTAATCTCCTTGTACATCTCCATTAAAGCTCTTGGGTGAATAGGTACATTGTCAATGAGCAGTAATATTTTAAAATGAATCTATGTTTTCTGAGAAGTAGGTATCCAAAATGGGCTTTAAATACTCAGCAAACTATACTGTAAACAAATGTGCTATGTACAGGCTTTGTTCTTCCATTTACAGAGACAGGCAGAGGAGATTTAGCATAATTCTTAAAGGTGCTAGAATTTTTGTAATGGCATATAAGCATTGGCTCCAATTTAAAATTATAAACTCCATTAGCCTCTGACGTGACAGTCAACCTGTTCTTTAAAGCTTTCAATCCGGGTGTTAACATCTCTCTACCTATAAAAATCCTAGAAGCATCTTCTTCCAGTGGAAGGGTGTTTTATCTACCTTTAAAATCTGTTTTTAGAGCAGCCACCTTCACCAATAAACTTAGCTAGATCTTTTGGGTAACTTGATGCAGCTTCTCTGGGAACACGTGCTGCTTCACAACTTCTATGTTGTGGAGATGGCTTCCTTTTTTTAACCAGGTGAACCAACCTCTGCTGGTTTTAAACTTTTCTTTGCAGCTTCCTCACCTCTCTCAGCCTTCATAGAATTGAATGGAGTTAAGGCCTCATTCTGGATTAGGCTTTGGCTTAAGAGATGCTGGGGGCTAGTTTGATCTCCTATCCAGACCAATAAAACATTCTGCATATCAACAATAAGTATCTTTCACTTTCTTATTATCTTATTATGTGTGTGTTCACTGGAGCAGCACTTTTAATTTCCTTCAAGAACTTTCACTTTAAATTCATAACTTGGATAACATTTGGTGCAAGAGGCCTAGCTTTCAGCCTTTCTTGGCTTTTGACAAGCCTCCCTTACCAAGCTCAATCATTTCTACCTCTTAAAGTCAGAAACGTGAGACTCTTCCTTTCACATGAACATTTAAGGTGATCAGTTGAGCCAATTTCAATATTGTCATGTCTCAATGAATAGGGAAGCCCAGGAGAGGGTGAGAGACAGGAGCATGGCCTGCCAGAGGAGCAGTCAGAACGCACACCACATTTATCAATTAAGGTCACCTTCCTATGAGTTCAGTCCATGGGTGTCCCAAACAATTGCAATGATAACATCAGAGATCACTTTAAATATTATAAGAATTATCAAAATGTGACAGAGAGACGTGAAGTGAGCACTTGCTGTTGGGAAAATGTTGCTAATAGACTTGCTCAATTCAGGGTTGCTTCAAGCAAATCTATTCCAGGTTGTATTAGTTCTTCTCCGTTTATATTGCCTTTTTTTTTTCCCCTGTGTTTGGGTCACATGTTCCTGTTTTTACATATCATGGTTTTTTGGTTGAGAACTGTTATTTTAGATAATATGTGTATTATCCATATCTAACAATTCTGGATGCTGAGCTGCCTCCCCACTTTCCAGGGCTTATTTGATGGTTATTTTTTCCATTTGTTTATTGAATTTGGCAAGGCTATTTTAGTGAAGTCTATTTCTCCACACAGTGCCAAGTCTTTGGTATCATTCCTCAGAGAACACAGCCTTGAATCTTTGCAGTCATCTAGGATGGCACTTGCCTTAGCTGGACTCTCTTTGACTCCATCTTTCCCTAATCTAGGTTCCCTTCCCTTCCCTTTCTTTTCCTTCCCTTCCCCCCCCTTTCCTTTCTTTCCCTCCCCTTCCCTTCCTGTACTGTCTGTCGTGTCTCCTACCATCCTGCCATTCTCCTCCCCTTCCCATTTCTTCCCTTCCCTTCTTTTCTCAGAAGGTCTTGCTCTGTTGCCTAGCCTGGAGTGCAATGGGATCATCACAGAGCTGTCTGCTTATTTGATATTACACCCCTGACTGTTAAACTTCACTATTTATCATGATCATTCTATTGTTTTTAATGATGCCCTGGGGTATACATTGCTCAGCAGTCTGTTCCAATTAAATTTCAGCAGGAGTTGCTTTTGAAGCTTATCTTCTGATCCCACGAGGGCTCTTCTTAGCTCTCTTCCCATGGTTCTGATTAGTGAACTAGCTGGCCTATGGTTTAGCTTTTTGCTCTTAATTAAGAAGTGCTTTTGTTTTTCAGTATCCTTAGGCTTGAAACTTCCCACATTGAGTTTCAAATAAACTTAGTTCCATTGCAGAGTGCTTCAGAGATCTCTTTCCTCCTGGGAAAACTTTCCAAGACACTGGGGAGAGTGGTGGCCTGGGTGCGTGGCTGGCCTCTCCCGGTGTGGAAACTCTTCCTTCAAGCAAATGTGAGTGAGGGTGGCTGTGGCCATGGTGGTGTCTCTCTGCCATATCTGGGGTGATACCTCAGTCTTACGGAAAGGGCCTTGGTATAAAAAATGAGCCCCCCAATATATTGGCCATACTCAGTAGGAATTTAGCCTCTTCAATTCAGACCTGAGGGAAGTGAGAAATGCAGGTGTCTTCTGGTTCCGGGTAAGATCTGGTAATTCTTGCTTGGGCGGTGAAAGAAGAGGAACTGTGATGGTTTTAGATACACATCCCAAATGGAGCACCTCCAAAATTGTGCTACCGGAAGGGAAGCAGGGGAAGGAGGTCTTGGGTTGTGGTTTGAATGTCACAGACTCTCTGTTCTAAAGGAGTTTTAGTAGATCTTATTGAATCAATGTTTCCTTATTTTCTCTATGGTCTATGGCAATTGCTAGACAATTAAAATATTTGTTTTTATAGTTTTGGTCAATGTTTCTTGTTTTGCCAGACACCTGGTTCTCAGAGTTCCTTACACAGACATTCAAGGCTGGAAACTCATTTCACTTTATATTACCTGCCTGGCCCTTGGAGATGTTGAGTTTATGACTGAGGCAGGGTTTGTAAATCCAGAGTCAGCAGTTTTGTGTCTTCAGTTGAAGGTAGCTTAATATCCCTTAGCATTCAGGCCACAGCTGACATTCTCTCATGAAAGTTAGGGCATCTGATTTCCTTGAGGGGAAACATCTCTTTCTTTCTTTCTTTCTTTCTTTCTTTCTTTCTTTCTTTCTTTCTTTCTTTCTTTCTTTCTTTCTTTCTTTCTTTCTTTCTTTTTTTTTTTTCTGTTGGAGATTCATTGAGGGTACAAGAAACCAGGTTACACTGATTGCATTTGTTAGGTAACCTCCCTCTTACACTTGTGTCTTGCCCCCGAAAAGTGCGTCACACACCAAGACCCCATCCCTCCCTCCTTCCTTCTCTCTCTGCTCTCTCCTTCCCCCACCCCCACTATGTCATTAATTGTCTTCATATCAAAATTGGGTACATAGGATTCATGCTTCTCCATCCTTGTGATGCTTTACTAAGAATAATGTGTTCCACTTCCATCCAGGTTAAAACAAAGGATGTAAAGTCTCCATTTTTTAATGGTTGAATGGTATTCCATGGTATATATATACCACAACTTTTTAACCCATTCCTGGGTTGGTGGGCATTTAGGCTGTTTCCACACTTTGGTAATTGTAAATTGACCTGTGATAAACAGTCTAGTGCAAGTGTGCTTATGATAAAAGGATTTTTTTCCTTCTGGGTAGATGCCCAGTAATGGGATTGCAGGATCAAATGGGAGGTCTAGCTTGAGTTCTTTGAGAGTTCTCCATACTTCCTTCCAAAAAGGTTGTATTAGTTTGCAGTCCCACCAGAAGTATAAAAGTGTTCCCTTCTCTCCACATCCATGCCAGCATCTGCAGTTTTAAGATTTTTGTGATGTGGACAATTCTTGCTGGGGTTAGATGGTATCTCGAGGTGGTTTTGATTTGCATTTCTCTAATAATTAAGGATGATGAGCATTTTTTTTTTCATGTTTGTTAGCCATTCTTCTGTCTTCTTTAGAAAAGCTTCTATTCATGTCTCTGGCCCATTGATATATGGGATTGTTGGCTTTTTTTCATGTGGATTAATTTGAGTTCTCTATAGATCTTAGTTATCAAGCTTTTGTCTGACTCAAAATATGAATTTCCCATTGTGTAGGTTGTCTCTTTGCTTTGGTTATTGTCTCCTTAGCTGTACAGAACCTTTTCAGTTTAATTAAGTCCCATTTGTTTATTTTTGTTGTTGTTGCAATTGCCATGGCAGTATTCTTCATGAAGTCTTTCCCCAGGCCAATATCTCCCAGTGTTTTTCCTATGCTTTCTTTAAGGACTTTTATTGTTTCATTCCTTAAATTTCAAGCCCTTTATCCATCTTGAATCAATTTTTGTGAGTGGAGAAAGGTGTGGGTCCAGTTTCAGTCTTTTACTTGTGGATATCCAGTTCTCTGAGCACCATTTATTGAATAGGGAATCTTTCCCCCAGAGTATGTTCTTGTTTGGTTTATCAAAGATTAGGTGGTTGTAAGATGTTACTTTCATTTCCTGGTTTTCTATTGGATTCCAAATGTCTATGTCTCTATTTTTGTGCCAGTACCATGCTGTCTTGACCACTATGTCTTTGTAGTACAGCCTAAAATCTGGTATGATGATGCCCCCAGCATTATTTTTATTACTAAGAACTGCCTTAGCTATACGGGTTTTTTTCTGGTTCCATACAAAATGCAGAATCATTTTTTCCAAATTTTGAAAGTACAATGTTAGTATTTTAATAGGGATGGCATTGAATTGGTAGATTGCTTTGGGAAGTATAGACATTTTAACAATGTTGATTCTTCCCATCCATGAGCATGGTATGTTCTTCCATTTGTTAATATCCTCTGCTATTTCCTTTCTTAGAGTTTCATAATTTTCTTTATAGAGATCTTTCACCTCTTTTGTTAGGTATATTCCCAGGTATTTCATTTTCTTTGAAGCTACAGTGAAGGGAGTTGTGTCCTTAATTAGCCTCTCATCTTGGCAGTTATTGCTATACAAAGGCTAATGACTTGTGGACATAGATTTTATATCCTGAGATATTATTGTATTTTTTGATGACTTCCGGGAGTCTTGTAGTTGAGTCTTTGGGGTTCTCTAAGTATAAGATCATATCGTCAGCAAAGAGGGAGCGTTTAACCTCCTCTACTCCCATTTGGATTCCCTTTATTTCCTTCTTTTGTCTAATACTATTGTCTAAACCAAGCGTCCTCAAACTTTTTAAATAGGGGACCAATTCACTGTCCCTCAGACCATTGGAGGGCCGGACTATAGTTTAAAAAAAAAAAAAAAAAATGATGAATAAATTCCTATGCACACTGCACATATCTTATTTTGAAGTAAAAAACAAAACGGGAACAAATATAATTCACACTGCTTCATGTGGCCCACTGGCCACAGTTTGAGGATGCCTGGTCTAAACCTTCCAGCACTATGTT
Organism: Loris lydekkerianus; assembly: GCA_963574355.1. Taxonomy (NCBI): domain Eukaryota; kingdom Metazoa; phylum Chordata; class Mammalia; order Primates; family Lorisidae; genus Loris; species Loris lydekkerianus. Next base: position 10,344 of record CAUYPK010136534.1, on the reverse strand, counting down.
GAATAATAAAGGTGACAGAGGACAACCTTGTCTTGTTCCAGTTCTAAGAGGAAAAGCTTTCAGTTTTACTCTATTCAGTAAAATATTAGCTGTGGGTTTGTTGTAAATAGCTTCGATCAATTTAAGAAATGTGCCACCTATGCCTATACTCTTCAGTGTGCTAACTAGAAAAAAAATGCTAGATTTTATCAAATGCTTTTTCTGCATCTATTGAGAGGATTATATCATCTTTGTTTTTGCTTCTGTTGATATGATGGATAATGTTTATGGACTTGCATATGTTAAAGCAGCCTTGTATCCCTGGGTTACTGGGCTATGATGTTTTTGATGATAAGCTGTAATCTATTGGGTAGGATTTTGTTGAGTATTTTTGCATCTATATTCATTAGTGAAATTGATCTGAAATTCTCCTTTTTAGTTGGGTCTTTTCCTGGTCTGTGTATCAGGGTGATGTTTGCTTCACAGAATGTGCTGGGGAAGATTCCTTCCTCCTCAATTTTTTGGAATAATTTCTTCAGTACAGGAATAAGCTCTTCATTGAAGGTTTCATAGAATTCTGGTGTGAAGCCATCTGGACCAGGACATTTTTTTGTTGGAAGACTTTATTGTTTCTTTGATCTCAATGCTTGAAAGTTCTGTTCAGGGACTCTATTTCTTCCAGGCTAAGTCTAGGGAAAGGGTGTGATTCCAAGTATTGATCCATTTACTTCACATTGTCAAATTTCTGGGCATAGAGTTTCTGCTAGTATTCAGAGATGATCTCTTGTATCTCTGTGGAATCTGTTGTTATATCCCCTTTATCATTTCTGATTGAGGTTACTAGAGATTTTACTTTTCTATTTCTAGTTAGTCTGGGCAAAGGCTTAACTATTTTATTTATTTTTTCAAAACACCAACTCCTCATTTCATTAATTTTCTGATTGATTCTTTTGTTTTCCATTTCATTGATCTCTGATTTGATTTTGGATATTTCTCTTCTTCTTCTGAGTTTAGGCTTAGATTGTTTTTCTTTTTCCAATTCCATAAGATGTCTTGTGAGTTTGTTGATGCGTTCTCTTTCTGTTTTTCGAATGTAGGCATCTATAGTGAAAAATTTACCTCTCAGAATTTCTTTTGCCATATCCCACAGCTTTTGGTAGCTCGTATCTTCATTTGTTGTTAGGTTCAAGGAAGTTAATGATTCCTCTTTTATTTCTTCCTGCACCCAACTGTCATTCAACAGAAGGTTGTTTAATTTCCATGCCTTTGTGTGGGGTTGAACATTTTTGTTGGATTTGAGTTCCACCTTTAATGCCTTGTGGTCTGAAAGATACAAAGTAAAATTTCAATTTTTTTTGATTCTGTTGAGGTTTGTTTTCTATCCTAGGACATGATCAATTTTGGAGAATATTCCATGGGGGTGATGAGAAGAATGTATATTCTTTATCTTTGGGATGGAGTGTTCTATATGAGTCTATCAAGCACAGTTGTTCTAGGGTCTCATTTAAGTCCCTTATATCTTTGTTTAATTTCTGTTCAGAGGGTCTGTCCAGCTCTGTAAAAGGCATTTTAAAGTCCCTTGTTATTATGGTTTTATAGACTATCATATTGCTGAGACAAATTAAGGTCTATTTCAAGAATCTGGGAGCATTTAAGTTGGGTGCATAAATATTTAGAATTGAAACGTCTTCTTGTTGTATTTTTCGCTTAACCAATATAAAGTGACTATCTGTCTTTTTTGACTTTAGTTGCTTTAAATCCACATGTATCTGAAAATAAGGTTGCAACCCCACTTTTCTTCTGAATTCCGTTTGCTTGAAAAATTGTCTTCCAACCCTTAATTCAGAGTTTTAATTTGCCTTTTGAAGCTAGGCGTGTTTTCTGCAGACAGCAAATAGATGGCTTGTGTTTTTTAATCCAATCAGCCAATTTATGCCTTTTCAGGGGGGAATTCAACCCATTAACGTTTATTGAGATAATTGATAAGTGTGGTAGTGTTCTATTCATCTTATTGTGTGAGTGTCCATTGCTTAGTTTTATCTTTTGCATCATTGTGGAAGTTAGGTTCTGTCCTTTAATTTCTGAGTTCTTACTTTTTTGTTGATCCATTGTGACGGTCAGTGTGTAAAACAGGTTGAAGTATTTCCTGTAGAGCTGATCTTGTTGTGGCGAATTCCCTCAATGTTTGCATATCAGTAAAAGATTTGATTTCTCCATCAATTTAAAGCTTAGCTTAGCAGGATATAGAATTCTGGGCTGGAAATTGTTCTGTTTAATTAGATTAAAATTAGATGACCTTTGTCTTCTTGCTTGAAAAGTTTCATTAGAGAAGTCTACCGTCACCCTGACGGATTTTCCCCTGTAGATCAACTGGTGCTTACTCCTGGCAGCTTGAAGAATCTTTTCTTTCATCTTCACTTTATACAGGTTCATCACAATGTGTCTTGGAGAAGCTCTGTTAGAGTTGAGGCTAACGAGGGTCTGATATCCCCCTGAAAAGAGTGCATCAGAATCTTTGATGATCTTTGGAAATTTTAATATTTTCTAATACAGCTTCCATTCCCCTGGGGCATTCTTTTTGCCCTTCTGGGATACCTATAACTCATATGTTAGAATGCTTCATAAAGTCCCATAATTCTGTCAGTCCCAAAATTCTGCTTTCTCTCTCTTCTTTTCTGCCTCTTTAACTAACTCAAGAACTTTGTCCTCTGCCTCTAAGATTCTTTCTTATGTATGGTCTAATCTGTTGTTGATACTTTCTATTGCATCTTTAACTTCCCTAACTGACTGCTTCGGTTCCTTCAGCTCTGCTATATCCTTTCTATATTCTTTGTATCATTCATCTCTGAAACATCGCATTTTTGTATAAAGTTGACAAGTGAGTATTTGTGAAAAGAGTCAAGATTTTCCTCAGGAAATCCAACTTTAGAGATGCTTTTGTCCATTTTTGTCTCAAAACATTTAACAAGTCTCACTCAGTTTCCAGAACATCCATTGAAAACTTATTAAATAGCACTGATTGTTTACAATGAGCCCACAAACTAAATTACATGTAATATATTCCCCTTAATATCATGAGTTAACCTACAATATGGTTGTTAGCCAAGAGCTATTTAGACATGAGAGGGGGACGGTCACGGGATGGTAAATATTGAATAAAACAAAACTAAATCAGTAAAATTCTTTCTTTGCGGTGCTAATAAGATAGCAGACCAAACTATCTATTATGCTACTCATTTTTCCCAAGATAATCATGTCATCAGCCTACATGTTTTGTGCTGTATCCTTGAAATATCAGAATTTTTATGTAGTCTCCACCAGACGTTTATGAATACACATATCCTCATCAAAGCAAATTTCATTTGATATTTCATATACCATCACAAATTTCCAAGTGACTCGGCCACATGAGCTCAAAATGTTAAGACTTTTTCAAATGCTTCCTCATTGTTTGTGATAGTACAGTGTTGGAAGAAAGCAATATTTTTCTTAATTAGTGAGAGCGGCATAATTTTATTGCCTATATGAGGGCTGTCCAGAAAGTATCCAGCCATGTTACATAGCTGAATTTTTATGTTACACAGCTGGATAGTTTCTGGACAGCCATTTTGTGTGTGTGTGTGTGTGTGTGTGTGTGTGTGTGTGTGTGTGTGTGTATTTTTACACTGACCTTCAGCATAGTTGGTAGTCTGTTAACTAAGCAGATTGAGGCTGCTCTGACAATTTGTCTGTGAAAACACATCCTGTTAAATTACCTAAGAGGCAGATGAACTCGGTGTATATTTTTGGTTTATGGAACTGACAGCAATGGAAATTCATTGGTCAATGCTGCAGGCTTTCAACTACTCTTACAGCAACTCAATTTTATTGACTATTTTTCTCCCTTTAATTGGTTGGTCTGAAAAGATGCTTTATTTCTCTGTCCATTCCAACCCTTTTCCCCTTTTCAAATGGACAGAAAACTTTTGAATCCAAAGAAAGGGGAAGCATGCTTGCTTCAGTGGCACATATACTAAAATTGGAACAATACAGCAAAGATTAGCATGGCCCCTGCACAAGGATGACATGAAAATTCGTGAAGCGTTCCATGTTTTTGAAGGCTATATTAACCAGTTTGATGTAAGCATTCCAAATTGTATATAAAATCAGTACATTGTACTCCATAAATGCATTAAGATATGCATGATTTATGTATTTATGACTTAATTTAAAAAAAAAAAAAAAGCAAAGAAAGGGAAAGAGCAAAAAATTGGGTATGAACCTTGTTCATGTGCCTGGAAGATAAAGGGGAAATTAATTTGTTTAGGAGAAGTTCACTTGGTTTTTTAGTTTATGAAAGCACTTTTCAAAATTAATCAATGGTGAACATTTTCGAGGTTGCCTAAAACAAAGCTCCACAGAATATTTAAGATGATGCAAAATAATCAATTCCTGTGGTGCATGAAAATGCATATCACATTGTTTGTTTGAAAATAAAGCAGAGACCAATTTATAACAAAAAATAGTTGTATGCAAATGTATAAAAATGTGAAGTGACTCGACCTGACATTTTCAAAGCATGTTGGTAATTATGGGAAAAATTCACGCAGACCTTAAGCTCACTTCTAACCAGTTGTGCAGTGATTTCTTTCCTTTTGATTTGTAAACACACTCTGTTATGAATATTATAACCAATAATAACCATATTAATATTAAAAACTTAAAATTTTTATTAGTATCAATGCCAGGAGGCAATCAGTAACCTGCACCGCCTATAAACAATGACATGGGCATGGATGGTCCAGTGAGGCCCTCAAAAGACAGGGGGAGGAAGGTTTCCCAAGCAATGCTGCCCTCTGCAAGCTGCATCTGATGGGCACTGCTTACTAAGGTAGCAATGCACTGCCTCTGTTTACCTGCCTTAGAAATGTGCAGGAGGGTATGAATCCAACTACTGCTTTCTTTTTATGAAGAAATAATTTTCCTCTACTAACAAGAGAAATATGGATTACCTATCCGGATAACCTCTGTGTAAAGTAATGAGCTTCCTAATAAAGAAAGTGTTCAATGCAGAACTACAGCCTCACAGAGGAGATTGCCACAGCTCTGGAGGATGGGGCACTCAATGACTTCTTTGGGGAACTTCAAACTTACATGAATAATTTCAACAAAAATAAGCACTGGTATATACTGAAAATGTCTTGTCATCCAGGATCTCAGCTAAGCACAATTGTTGGATTCATTAATTCAGAGCCTAAGTCTGCAGGGGGTAGAGTATTATTTTCTCCTGGTGAAGCTAACTTAAGTGATGTGAGTCACATAGCTAGTAAATGGTAGCCAGGAATAAGTCCCAGCATCTAGCCAAAGTCCAGTGTCCCAGCCCTGCCGAGGCTATCGTCACACTAATTTATGGCCATCTCCAGCCCTGTGACTTCATGGTGACTGAAGCAGAGACAGACGCAGAGACAGACGACCTCTTAATACAAGAGTGATTGTTCAGTGACTTCACAAATGTGCATCCTTTTTATGGGTACCATTAAGGTGAATTTCTGTGAATTTTCTGCTCAGTTTTATTAACTGTCACCTGTTAATAAAAACACCTTTATTTGCTCATATAATGTTTTGGTTTACAAAATGTTTTGACTAACATTATCTCATGGAGCTTTTACAGAAACCCTAGGAAGTAGCCAAAATAGATACCATAAGCAGGAAAAAAAAAAAAAAAGAAGAAGAAGAAGAAGAAGAAGAAAAATGTGCATGGCTGTAAGGGAGGGGAGGGAGGGGGAAGGTGGGTTGAGGGAGGGGGATTGGTGGGATTACACCTGCTGTGCATCTTACAAGGGTATATGTGAAACTTAGTAAATGTGGAATGTAAATGTCTTAGCTCAATAACTGAGAAAATGCCAGGAAGGCTATGTTAACCATTGTGATGAAAATGTGTCGAACGGTCTATGAAGCTAGTGTATGATGCCCCATGATCATATCAATGTATGCAGCTATGATTTAATAAAAAAAAAAAAGATCAAGCCCTTGCCCCAGATAATAAAGTGATGAGATTGGTGTCTAAACTCAAGACTTCCAGTGACAAATGTCAAGCAATCTCTCCCTAATCATATCACCTGCCAACTCAAGGATTAATTAGGAAAATAAAATCTTATGATATCATATCCTTGATTTTCTAGAGCAGCATTTCACAAAATAGAGTCCTTTGGCCAAATCTGGCTCTCTGCCTATTTTTGTAAATAAAGTATATCTTTATTTAAACTGATAATTTTTTAAAAATTATTCATATATGTCATATTAAACATGTTTTGAAATATGTGTATATCGTGGAGAGGCTAAATCATTCAGATAGGCCTTACTCATACTACATACTTACTTTCTCATGGTGAGAACATGTAAAAGTTACTCTTGGCTGGAGGTGGTAGCTCACACCTGTAATTCCAGCACTTTGGGAGGCTGAGGCAGGAAGATCACTTAAGGCCAGGAGTTTAAGACCAGCCTGGGCAACACAGAGACCTCATCTTTAGAAAATGCAAAAAAGTCACCCGGCATGGTGGCACGCACCTGTACTTCCAGCTACTCCAGAAGCTGAAATAGGCATATATCACTTAACCCCAGGAGTTCACAATTGCAGTGAGCTATGATGATGCCACCACACTCTAGTCAGGGTAACAGAATGAGATCCGTCTCTAAAAAATAACAAAATGAATGAAAGTAACTCTCAGCAATTTTCAAGACTCTAATACATTGTTATTAACTATAGTCCCTGTGTTCTACAACAGATCTCCTGAATTTGTGTCTTTTATATAGCTGAAATTGTGTAATTTTTGATCAATATTTCTGCACCTCACTCTCACCCTCAACCCTTCTTGAACACTATTTCAATCTCTGCTTTTATGAGTTCAACTTTTTAAAATTTGCCATGTAAGGAAGATTGCGTGGCATTTGTCTCTTTTTTGCCTGGCTTATTTTAATATGCTTGTGTTTTCTTTATCCATTCATTAGTTGATGGATATTTAAGTTGATTCTACATTTTGGCTGTGGTGAATAGCACTGCAATAAACATTTTTAATTTTTTGAGGAAACTCTAGTTTTCCATAATGTCTGTACTAATTTACATCCCAACCAACAGAATTAAAGGATTCCAGTTTCTCCGTATCCTCTCCAGCACTTGTTATCTTTTGTCTTTTTGTTAATAACCATTCTAATAGGTGCAAGATGATACCTTATTGGGGTTTTGATACATTTCTCTGATGATTGGAAGTGTGGAACATTTTTTTCTCACATACCTGTTGGCATTTGCTTGTCTTTTCTGAGAAATGTCTACTCAGATCATCTGTCCATTACTTAATCAAGTTATTTGATTTTCTTACTATTGAGTTGTTTGAATTCTTCATATGTAATATATTGTGGATATTAAAACCTTTGGGGGTACGTGGCTTGTAAATATTTTCTTGCATTCCACATGGTCTCTCTTCACTCTACTGTTTGTGGTTTTGGCTGTCCAGAAGCTCTTTAGTTCAACATGAGCTCATTTGTCTATGTCTGTTTGTCTTCCCCGTACTTTGGGGTTTAAACATTCATTGCTTAGACCAATATTATGGAGCTCTCTCCCTGTCTTTTCTGCAAGTAGTGTTATAGTTCTGGGTCACACTTAGGTCTTTGATCCACTTTAAGTTTTTTTTTGTATTTGGTTTCATGAAGTGTCTGCTTTTACCCTTCTGCATATAGACACCCTCATGGCCTGGTCTGAGGGGCAGTTTGCTGCCACAGTTCTGGTGCCTGCATCATTAGGCAGGTGGCCCTTAGTGTGGGGCCTGAAGCCTGGATCTGCTGGGGTGGACCCAATGGTTGGGTCTGTGGGGACAGGATTGGAACTTGGTCCACAGGGTATGCCTGTAGCCTGTAAGTGCATGGACGGACCTGAACCCTGAACCCACCAGGGTGATCTGGCACCAGGATGAGTCTTGAGCCAGAGAATCTGCAGGAGCTGGCCAGACCCTGGGATGACCCCATACATAGGTCCACTGGCACAGACGTAGAACTGAATCCACAGGGCTTGCTTGGTGCTGGGGCAGGGGTGGCACTTGGTGACCACTGGAAAAGGCCTGGAGCCTAAGTCTATGGAGGCAGATCTAGGTCCTAGGTACATAGGGAGAGGCCTGGAGCCTGGGTCTGCAAGAGTGGTCTTAGAGCCTCAGTATATAAGGTGTGGCCTGCCACAGGGGTCTGCTAGAGCAGGTCTAAAACCTGGGGCCCTGAGGCCCAGCCCAGTATTGGGGGCAGTCCAGAGCCTGGGGCAGCCTAGGGTTAGCCTGTTGGTACAGAGATCCAGAGACTGAGTCTGCGACATGGGTCTGGAGCCTGGGATTGAGGAACCAACTCAGCACCAGGCCTGGAGGCTCAGTCCACAGGTACCAGCCTGGAGTATGGGGATCTGGGGGCCTGTCTCATGCTGTGTTTTACTGGAATGGGCTTGATTTTCAGGTCTGAGGCAAAACCTAAGGCTCCTTTCCCTCTCCTTCCCACTCTCTCACCATCCGTGTTGCATGGAGTTGGGGGAAGGATGAAGTGAGTAATGTCAACCCATCCTTCCTACATTCTTCCATGAGTCTTTTCTTATCTCTTTGCTATACCCAGATGCTGTCATCTCTTACTTGGTCTCCTTAGCACTTGTAAAAGTATTTTCATGTGTGGATAGTTGTTGGAATTGATGTGTCTGTTGGGGGATGAGGCTGAGAGTCTGATTCCACCACCTTGTTGACATCTGTTCATAAATAAATAAATAAAGTTTTATTGGGACACAATCACACCCATTAATTTATAGATTGTCTCTAGCTTCTAAGCCAGCATCACAGAAAAGTTGAGTAAGTGCAACAAAGACCCTATAGCCTACATGCCTAAAATACTTACCACATGTCCCTTTACAGAAAAAGTGCCAACATCTGTTCTAGAGCAAACAGCCAACATTTTGAAAGATAAATACTACTCCCCTGCACTGATGTCTCTGTGTGGATAAAAAGAAAACTATTCCTATTGCACCTGAGAAATCTTTCTGGTCACTTTTTTTTTTGCATCAAATGTTTGCAGGACTTCACTCTCAAGCATCAAGGCTTTCATTGATTAGTCTCTATTTCCTATTAATGTACGATTTGCTTTGAAATTTTTATCAAAATGACCATTTCATAACAATTTTATACGTACTTCGTTATTGTAATTTCACATTAGTAAAAACTTTCTTTGCTTTATCTACTATGTTTTACTAATTCAACTACTCACAGTGTTCTAACAAATTACACGTTTTACAGCATTTGCTGACTTACATCTGAAAATTAGACACTTACATTGCCTTTTCTTTTCCTTTTGAAGAGTTATCTGGCATCTTTGGCAAGAATGATACTGGTTCCTGTAGAAGTCTAGCTTTTGTTTTTTCACAAAACTGTAATTATGAGTGGTATTTTTAGTCCTTAATTTACCATCCCATTTTACTATAGTCTATTAGTCACAAACTACTAGAAATTGCAAAAACTACCAGAAAAAGATTCATATGCGGCTTAAATGTTATTTTTTTTTTGTTTGTACATATACATGTGTTTATTAGGTTTCCATTTTTTTTTTTTTTGCCTTCACAAAATTAAAAAGGCTTAAAATTTAATAACAATAACAATGTTTAAGATAAGGACTAGAAACAAAAACCTTGTAAAGAATGAACAAGCATAAATACATTCAGAAAAGGAATCAGACAATTGCTACATTGAAATATTAAGTAATAATAATGCAAAGAAAGCAACATTCACATTGTCAAATAAGAGTATGTCTATCATAGAATGCTTTGACTCTGAGATTCAGTATGGAGTCATCAGTTAACTTCTTATTATTATTTTTCAAGTCTCAAAAAATAGACAATTAATATTTATAAATAAAAGTAAAAGATAATTTCGAAAAACAGATCATGCTAAATCTTATAGACAATAGAAAAAGAAGAAATACTTGAAAATCATTCTACTTGATCTGGGTACACCTGATATTAAAATTGGAGAAAATATATTATTATAAAGGGGAAATTACAAACATATGTCACTTATAAATGAGGATGCAATGCCCTAAACAATGTATTTACAAGTTGAATTAAAAATTAATGTTTAAGTAATATACTTTGGTCAAAATTAAATCCAATTTATGTCAGAATTAGTCACTATTTTTTTTTCTTGTTTTTCTTTGTTCTTCTTCTTTTCCGTTCCCTCACCCACTCCCTCCCCCAGACCGAAAAGGGAGTGGGTGTGGTTTTAATTTGCATGTCTAGGATGGCTAATGCTATTGAATATCTTTTCATGTGCTTATTTACCATCCATTTATCTTCTTCATTGAGAAGTCTGTTTGTGT